>VWYP01001175.1:64466-235010 GCA_013400435.1 Pycnonotus jocosus | reverse complement strand
CTGCGGCGGCACTTCCCGGCGCCCGGCACGGTGCAGGCGGCCCGGTACAACCCGGGCAGCCCCAGCGATTGCCGCGCTGCCGCCTGCCGCGCCCTGCGGGCCGCCCTGCAGCACGCCGCAGGTACCGGTGTCGGGGGACACCTCCCTTCCTCCCTCCCTCCCTCACCCGGAGCCAGGTTTTTACAGTGGGATTTGCTCCGTTTTCCTGTGGGATCTTCCCCTTCTCAGTTGCATCTACCCCATCCTAGTGGGTTCTGACTTCTCCTCATGGGATCTCTCTTGCAATGGGGTCAGGCTTTTCCCATTAGGATCTGACCATTCCTGATGGGATCTTTTCCCCACCCAACAGCATCTGGCTTTTCCCATTGGGAATGGACCACTCACTACTGATGGGATCTTTACACATGCACAATCTGATCTGCCTTTCCCCAGTGAAATCTTTTTCATGCTGGTAGGATCAGAGCCTTTCCAATGGGATCTGCCTGGGTGAGGTTCCCAGACCTGGCAGCTAGGGCAGACGAACTTCCCAGCAGTTTGGGAAACACTAGAGTAGCTCATGGATAACAGGGATGAGGCAGCTGACAGCAGTGACATTGTGGCCATCCATAACAGGGTGGCCTTCCATGCTTATTGGATGTGTGTTCTTAGGGGAAGCAGGACTGGGATGTGGCTTGTGCTGTAGGGTGCCTGAATGACCTGGCCTTCCTGCAGGAGGAAGATGTTTGTGCTGATTTTGCATAATGAATAAGTAAGAACAGCAAGTTGTTGTTTGAGTGTAAAACCATGTCAGGTTGAGGATGGCGGGTTGAAAGCTGGGTGTCAGCCAGGCCTGAGGAAGAGCATTTGCCCTAGGGTGAAAGGGGAGTTGGGTTTGTGTGCGTCAACACAGGGTGATGGGCAGTTTGGCAGGCTCTGCTCTCACAGCTGCCACATGAAACACTTTAATCTTTGGCACTGCTTGTCTTGGGCTGTTTCCATTTCCTCCTCCCTTTAATTTTTTCCCACTTTTACCTTGCTATCCAGGATTTCCAGGGGCTTGGGTGTTTTGCTGTCTTGCTGGGCTTACCTCGCGGGATCCTGGCACTTGCCTTCAGCACCACAGGGTTGACAGGGTCTCCTGGGATCCCTGGGACATGGGGATGATTGGCTGCAGTTCAAGTGCTTCCTTCTGTCATCTCAGCCCAGAATCCTGGATCTGAATGTTGAGGAGCTTTGAGGTGGCTGGTGGCATGGACACAGGTCTGCCTTCTGCCACCTCTCTACTGAGGCACACAGAGCCATCTTTCCGCTTCTCTCCTTTCACATGCTTTTGTCTTCCTCACATTGTTCCTGTTGCAACTATTTCTAGTGTGCTCCCAGACACCAGTGAATCCTCCAGTTCTGGTCACAGCAGTCTAGTGGGACAGCAGCTGCAGAGGCAGAAAAGCATCCCTGCATACCTTTTGCTGCCTTGGCACTTTGCTGGTGCTTGGCTCAGTATATGTATTTTTTGTGTCTGGCTGTGGAGAACGAGGAGCAGGAGGATGTTACAGCCTGTTTGTGTACAGCTCATGCACTTCTGATGCTCTGCCTGATGCTCTGAGTCATGTAAGTGTCCCAGGACCTGTGTGTATAATGAGGACACTCATCACCTTCAGGGTTCAACCTTAGGCAGGGACAACTTCTTTCCATGCTTCTGTGAGCTTTGCCTTCCAAAATCTCCTCCTGGACAAGTGTAGCTGTGCCTCCAAAGAGCAGTTGAACACTTCAGGCAGTGTACCCCAGGCAGTGCACTGGAGTTTTTTGTTTGTTGACTGCCAGAAAGACACTGAGCCCTTTAGTGTTGCAATGGCTCGATAAACTGAAGGACACCAAAGTGGTTTATCATTTGTTATCTGATTAGGAGGTGAAAGGGTGGATGATATTTCAATGGGGATGCTGAACTGGTGCTGTTGGAGACCATGTAAAATATGCTGCTGTAGTATCTTACAGGCTGCTGTAGCGTTTTACTAAAATGGCTTGAAAGTCTGTAGTAACTTTGTTGTCTTCTAGAATAATTACCATGCATTGATCACATGCTCTCTGCAATTTGCAAGCTGCAGTTTTCAGAGTGCTGCTGCAAGACCGGTCTCCATGGGAGGGAGGAATTGCTTAATAAAGCAGGGAGCAGTAAACAGGTTGATGTGGTAGAAGCTGTGCGACAATTAAAAAGGAAAACCTCCTTCTGTTTCAGCAAAAAATAAAGTTGCTCTGTGCTTTCCAATGGTGAGTTTTGTGGAATGGGCCCAGTTTTGTTGCTAGGACCTGGTTTTGTTGCAAGGCTCATGGAGGGAAAGGTAAAGAAGCAGCAGGGCTGACCTGCTACCAGTCTGAACTCACCTTCTCTGGTTTATTCAGAAAACATGAAAGACAGGGAGAGCTGGAGGCTCCCATCCTTCCTGCAGTGCCTTTCTTGGAACCAGAGGAGCTGGAGGAAAGATTACGAAGCAAAAGCTGAAAACAACATTCATGAAGGTATGCCCAGCTCCCTCCCTTGTACTCTGCTGTGATTGTCAGAAGTTCCTCATGATTCCCTGGTGCTTCTCATGCCCAAACCCCTTGCTGGTAGCCTCTTCCAGCTATTTCTAGTTCTGCAGTTGACTTTGCTTCCCTGACTGTGGTTTAGCCCAAACCTGAAGACAACCAGCACATGTGTCTGCTTTGTTGCCATCTCCTTGTTTTCTGACCTTTTGCTTGACTAAACAAAACCACAGTGAGTCTGGTGCCCAAATACACCCCTGGAAGCACTGCTGAACTCAGCTGCATTTTGTTCGAATGTCTGTAAGCAGAACTATTCTCTGTCTAAGCAATGACTTGGAAGCACCCTGATATTATGTGATGTTTTCTGCAAACATGGGTGGAAGGAGTGTTCCCAAACCATTTACTTTTGGGGCTGGCAGGGAGAATGGAGAGGGCAGTCAGACATGGGCTCCCTGATTCTGAAGGAAATTGTTCAGGTAACACATAGCATAGCATTCAGCCTTTGTGCATGGTTAGCACCTTGGCTTGCACTTCCCAGCAGTGATTTTCTTTCTGCAGGATTGCCTCATGCAGGAGGCTATAAGGTGAGTGATGTGGAGATCCAGATTGTACTATGAAGCATGAAGAGAAGGGAAAGCTCATTCACTGTAAAAAGGAATAGAATAGAATAGAATAGAATAGAATAGAATGTTATATTTTTGCTTGAAAGGAACCTACAATAATCATCTAGTCCAACTGCCTGACCACTTCAGACCTGACCAGATTTTAAAGGATATTAAGGGCCTTGTACAAATGCCTCTTAAATATATGGAATACTTAAAGAACATAAGAGTCAGACAAGACAACTGAAATGAATGCCCAATTTATGCAGCTTTGAGACACGTGAGACATGAGACTTGTGAGACTCGCTCTCCATGGTCAGAAAACTGAAATGCCTGATCTTGCTGTCAGTGCTGGGCAGGCAATACCCTGTGGCCATGCAACTTGTTTTGAGATTGCTGAGACTCAGGAGGCCAGGAGCTGGGCCTTGCACTCTTTTGCTCTACTTGCTGAAGCAATGTTGAGTTTGTAAAACAAAACGAAAATCAATTTTGAAAAAAAACCCCACCTGTGTTTAGGTTGTGAGTATATATCAATGACTTCAACCAATGCTTTTTTTTCATTTTAAGTTGCATTTTCTGGGAGGAGGGGTTTTCCATTCAGGTCTGCCTTGACCTCTCTCTGCTCCCTGCAGATGATCTGCAGGACCCTGAGGAAGAAGTGGCCCTGGCCAGCCTTTCCCCTAATGAAAACTGCGAAGAAGCTGCTGGAGGCACAGGCACCTAGAGCTGCTGGGCATCCAACACAGTCCACATCCCAGATCTGCCCAGTGGATTTGGAGCAGTGGCAGGAGGAGCTGGTGCAGGCCCTCTCTTCCAAGGACCCACAGCTCCAGGGAAAAGCTGCTTGGCTGAACTCATCAGGGTCTTTTGTACCTGCCACCAGGGGGGTCTGTGCCAGAGTCCCTCCTGTGCCCTGCTGCCCTGGGGCACCTGGAGCTGCTGCTGGACACTGGGCTTCTGAAAAGCCCTTTGGGGATGTACCCCACATCCTGGCCAAAATGACATTGGGACTTTGCGTGTGAAATGCAGCCACCTGCTTGAAGAATGAGAAATGTTTTCTAATTCTGAGCAAAGTTCCCTGCTGAGGTTGCTGGGGCTGGCCTCCCTGGCAGACTGATTCTGCTGACTTGTTTTCCGGCTTTATTAGTACCTGGAAGTTCCCACCCTCCCTGTGGAGGGAAAAAAAAAAAAAAAAAAAAAAAAAAAAAAAAAAAAAAAAAAAAAAAAAAAAAAAAAAAAGACAAGTAACACAGCGTCTTAGAGGCTGCAGTGGGTCTAAATGTCAACGCTTGGACCTATCAGCTGCTGAAAAGGCTTGAGTGTAACAGTGTAACATGAAGAATGCAGTAACAGCCCAGTTTGAGTGGCAAGAATAACATGAAAGATACTGATGGTACTGGCACCTAGATCAGAGTGGGGTTTGGGAGCAGTATCTGTCCCTCTGGCTTGTCCTGGTGCTCATAGGCTAACTGAGAGATGTCTGGATTGGAGGGGTGGCAGGTGGGCACTAAGGTGTGGCTGGTGCTAGATGGGGCTACAGGAGAGGGCCATCTTACCTGGAACATCTCCACAGGCAGCACACAGAGCCATGGAGGTGGCACATCTTGGAGGTGGCCTGCAGCACAACAAGATGTGGCTGTTTCATAAATAAAGATAAAAATATTAAAATTATCTATTTAAATAGTTCCAAAGGGCTGCCTGTAGCCTGTGGGGCAATGCAACTAACTAGAAATCTTTGGTTTACGAGGAATATTACTCTAATTCTAAGAATATCTTTAAAATTCTTTATGCAACATAAAAGAGGTCTTGTTTTATTTTGAGCACAAGCTTGGGGATGGCTTTTCTTTAGGAGTTTCCTCCAGCTCAGATCAGAAGTTTCAACCTGCCTGCCTCTACTTTGGGTTAATTGCCAAAGTACATCCTCTGTGCATGTCTGTCCTTTCTCTGGCTCCTTGTTCCCCACTGGCAGCAGAAGTGTCTGGAGTCCTGCCAGCTCTGGCCAGCACTTTCCCCCCAGCAGTTTACATTTGGCATCCCTCTAGCTCTTACCTGGAGCAAGGGATGCTTCTCTGCAGAGAGGGCACTGACCCACTCTCCTTCCAGTCTCCAGGATTTCTGTAGGATTTCTGTGTTTATGACCCTTACATGTCACCAAGTGACTTGGTGTGGGTGGCCCCGAGTTTCAGCACTGAGCACTCAGTGCATCTTGGTGAGATTAAGCAGGACTCACCAGTAGGAATCTTTATTTTCTTGTAGCATTTAGCCTTTGCTGCTAGGCATTCTCCAATGAAGAAGTGGTCCAAGAACACAGACTGGCAGTTAAACCTCACTTAGTGCTGCAAATCCACTGAATTTATTTTTAGGTAAATCATGCAAGTTTACCCCTGCAAGAGACTGGTAGAAGTGGATGAACTGCCCAGGCTTTAGGAGATGTGAGCGAGAATACATTTGACCAAAAGTGTTCTTTTTTTTTGAGTGAGGAATAAAAGTGAAAGTGACTTGAATTACTTTTTTTTTTTTTTTCCTTTTCTCTTTTCACTACCTGTACACTTGGAGGTGTAAGCAGATAGTTTTACATGTTTAATTGATTGAATAATTTAAGGGCACTACTACGTGCTTGTTGAATAAAGACATTTAATTCCTCAATTGGAATGTGCTTATTTGTTTGCCATGGTGTTATCCTTAGAGTAGCATTATGCATAGCTTAACTCATATTTATCTTGGCTTGAAAAAACTGCATATTGGGATGGAAGTGACCCCAGTGTCTGACGCAGAGGATCAGCAGAACTGAGTGCAGCCCAGGTGGGGCAATGGACAAGGCTGGAGATCTTCCCAGTTGTTCAGGAGCCGAGCAGCCCCTCTTGGCATTGTGGATAGCGGTCTCATAAGCTTTCATTAGTAACTTTCATTAATAACTTTCATTAATAACTCACTAACTGATAAGCATCCTCAAGGAATTCAAGCCCTTCATAGCGTATTTCTTCCTATTCATTAGCAAAACGGAGAAATGAATGCTGCCGAGGTCTGGGCACTTTGGTCTCTTGTAACATCGTTGCTCCTGAGCTGGGCTTTCCCTGGTGCAAATCCACCAGCCTGGTTAGCCCATCTGTCTTGTGCAGCAGAGGCGCCGGCAAGAAATGTTACACCCACAGAATAACTTGCACTGCCATGGGACACGCTGTGCCCCTGAAGATGCCCGCTCACCGCGGGCGGCCTGCCCTGGCAAGGGAAGTACCCACTTCTTCGGGCACGGCACAAACGCGGGCACCGGCGGGGTCACTCGTGGAGAAGTCACCGCTCTGGCCCCGCTGGCCCAAGCAGTAGTGCGGGGTTTACGGGCTCGGGAGTCAGTGAGGAGCCCGTGGGGGCTGTGGGGAGCCCCGAGAGGCCCGCGGGGGTGGCGGGATGTCTATGAGGGACGGCGGATGGCTCAAGGCCCCCGGCGGCAGGGCTGCCCGTTTCCTGCCCGCCTGCTTCTCCACTGTCCCGCGCAGGCAATCACTCGGGCACCTCTCCCGGGCGCAGCGCGGAGCCGCCGGAAGAGGCCTTTGGCGGCACTTCCGGGCCGGGTAGCGGCGGCGGCGGCGGAACCGCGGCTGGGCCGGACCGGACCCGACCCGACCCCCTCGGACCCTTCGGACCTCCCCGACCCCCCCTCCGAGGGCAGCCGAGCGGCACCATGATCACCTCGGCCGGTGAGGCAGCGGCGCGGGGCGGCGTTGTCCGCCGGGGTTTCGCTGAGTCAGGGCCGTGACTGAGCACCGCCGCGGCTCCACGGGGCCGCCCGTCACGGGGCTCCCCCGCCCTGATCACCCCTGGACGGCAGAGAGAGCCCACCCCGGTGCCCGGTGGTCCGGCACGACCGGCTCTTGAAGCCTGGTGCCGTGTCCGTCTCTTGCCGGTGTCTCACGAGGGCTCCGGTGGCTTTGCGGGTCCCCGGGCAGCGGCGCGGGGGGCCCGCGGTGTGAGCGGGAGGGTTCAGGGCTTCAAGTGAACGGCGCTTTTTCGGTGTAAAACCGGAGAGCACTCGGGAGATGCAGCAGGGACTTGAGAGGGGGAAGAGGAAGAAGTTTAGAGTTCAGAAACGCAGATGCCTTGCAGAGGAAACATCTGTCTAAGGAGTGCGCGATGATGAAGCGTGTGAGGAGTTGGATGTTACGTGGTGTTTGAGCATCTATTGGGAACTTGAAAGTGTAAAAAAATATGGAAAGTATTTCCAGTAATACTCAGGCTCGAAATTAACGTGGCTGGTTGTGTCTTGGCGAGAGAAGCAGTGCAGAGGGTGACAGTGTCTAGGTAGCTTTCTCTTCCCGAACCCTTTGCTTTGTTTAAGTCTTTATTTTAATTGAGGAGCAGTAGGAATTAATTTTAGAAGCATTTTAAAAATGTAAAAATGGTATGTGGGAGCAAGGTATGTAGGTGGTGTGTAGAAGTGAGATTGCGTTCTCCTGATAGATCAGGTAAATGCAGGAACTTATTTAAAATAATAATAATAAAAACAAACAAACCACCAAAGCAAACATTTGGTGCAGAGATGCAGGAAACAGCTGGAAGGAGCCGGAAGTGGGATGACTGCTGAATCTGCCTTCTTTGCCTAAGAGCCACGTTGGTGTTCCTTCAAGTCCTGTTACTGATGGATGTGTGTCTAACTTGGTTTTTAAAAACAATACCTGATAATAGAGATTCTGCAACTTCATTAGGCAAAGGAATAAATGTGTTCCTGTGAGAAAACTTTTCAGATCATCAAACCTCATTCTTTGAGGCATCACTAAAGTTTGGTGTTACTGTTCCTGCTAATATCTGACACAAAGATCAGAATATTCTCTTCCTGCTGGCAGCTGCCCTGAACCAGGTATCTGTAGACCAACCAGTTACAAGCCTCCAGCCACCCTTCAGGAGCTGACTGCCAGAGCTCCCTGTTCTTACTGCCCAGCTCCAAACACCCTCAATGGCTCAAATGGGCTCTGGCCAGTAGGTGCCAAGGGAAGGGAGGGTGCCTAATGCATCTGCCAAGAACTGCTCTCCCTTACAGATCTGTGTGAGGTTTGGGTTCTCTGCCTCCCACTGCAGCCAAATGATATTATTGATTATATTTTATCTTAACCCTCTGTACTGTTCAGATTCTGTATTTGTACCTTCTGGTTTGGACCTGCACATGCTTCTTTTAGATATGTCAAGATCTTTTGGAAGCCCAGTTCAGCCCTCCAAAGGCTTGCTGGCCTTTCCAGTTTCATGTGGTTTGTTCAGATTTAAAGAAGTTGTCAAGCTGTACAACAGCTCAAAGTTTTAAAGCAGTGAATTGTGTTGGACTTTGATCAGATCATGTTCCAACCGCTTCCGCTGCATCTTTGCAATCTGGCAATGAAACCAAATATCCCTGTTCTTCAGATTAGAGGTTCTTCCTGTGAACCTCTCAGTCATGTCAGTTAAACAGTATTTCTGTAACTGTACAAATGTTCTTGGACAGGATCAGCAGTCAGAAGCATAAAGTTGTGAGATACATCTCCTCTTATCCATGAGGCCAGTTTCCTTGGCATGGAAAAATTCTTTGTTTTCGCCTGGGAAGGATCACCTTCTATAAATAATGTACTTTTTCACTTATAAATTCTGAACTATTTTACCTTATGTTTAATACAAACTTGAATTTGATCTTTGAAGTTTTACACTGAAAATGTAAAATCAGTATTCCAGAGACAGCTTTCCTTCCTGTTCTGTTGGTTTTGAACTAAATGACGAGCTTACTTTTGATACAGAGAAACCAATAGTAACTATGATTTTGTTTTGCAGCTGGAATTATCTCTCTTCTGGATGAAGAAGAGCCACAGCTCAAGGTAAGCTCTTGTATCTGAGAGCAAATAACAGCAAATGCATTATGTGGAGAGCTAAAAATCAAAAGGGAGTAGATCTCAGTAATTTATGGTTGGACAGCAACAGGTGGGCACCAAATTGTATCTAGCCTGAAAGCTAAAAGAAAGAGCTTAAATAAATGATAACAGATTGCAAACTTCCTTGTTTTGAGCATGGATCAAACAGGAGCTTCAAATGCAAAAATCTCTATTCATGGAAGTTCCCATCTCTCTGGTGGTAATGGGGCTTTGTTACTTAAAATTGTTCCAGAGGTTCCATTTTGACGTAAAATTCAAAGCTGAAGAACAGCTCAGGTTTTTAGAATAATTTAAGCAATGTAGAACAAAATCACAGTTACAATTTTCAGTTGGAAAAAAATCACAGTAATAGTATGAGAAGAAGAAGACATCAATACAAACTTTCCAGCATACACAGGGTATGAATCCATAGAACACCAACACTCAGAGTGGTGGTGAGTTGATGGAACATGCACTTTTCAATATTTGTAATTCCCTAATTGTTGTTCTTGGATACAGACATAGGTAGTGATGGATATGAATGATCCCTGATTTTGCTGTGAACTGATTACAATGGGCTGATTGTAGTTTGTTTATTATCTGGAGTACTGTGTCCATATAGATAGAGTTGGCTGCTGTAGGCCACAGGTTAATTCCATGTGCTACACAAAGGTTGTCACAATTTTGTCTATCAGACACATCAGCCAGTCATTCCTCAGAGAGAGGTCATGGAAAGGAATGCTAGAGTTGTCTTACCTGTGAAGTAAACTGCTCTTTATTTGTAGAGGACTTGCAAAGATTAGTGGATGCTTGCAAAGATCTTTTAAAATAGAATTTGCTGTTGAAATGGGTCAGTATTCATGATACTCATCCTAGAATGTATTTCATTTTTATTGGGGAAAGGTGGTAAATGCATTTTTAATATAATATAACCTTTTTTTTTTTTTTTGGTAGGAGTTTGCTCTTCACAAATTGAATGCTGTTGTCAATGACTTCTGGGCAGAAATCTCTGAGTCAGTGGACAAAATGTAAGAGATCACATTTAATACTGCTAAAAATGAATGTGAGATATGACGTGGATGTAGTTCTGGTTTCTTGACAATGGTTAATGCAGCACATAGTTCCATATTTCCTAGAAAGCCCTAATGTGCGTGGATGTGGGGTTGGAGCTGTGGTCCCAAAGATGCAAGTTCAGTCAAGCTTGTACTTGAGTCATGTGGCCTTAAAGAGATCTGAGCATACAGAGCTGATGCTCTTCTCTCTCTCCTCTGCAGTGAAGTTCTCTATGAAGATGAAGGATTTCGGAGCCGCCAGTTTGCTGCTCTGGTTGCTTCTAAAGTTTTTTACCACCTGGGAGCCTTTGAGGAGTCCCTGAACTATGCCCTGGGAGCTGGTGACCTCTTCAATGTCAATGACAACTCAGAATATGTGGAGACAATCATTGGTAAAGAACTTTTGCTGCAAAGGAAAAGCTCCTGTGTTGTCAAAGCTGCTGTAATTTAGAAATTTTACTTGGATTAGCTTTTTTCTCTGTATTCTTCTTGCTGTCTTCGCGTTCATTTAAACCAATGCTGCAGCTAATTTTACCCCATTTATTTGTACTTTCTTATATTTTGGGATTCTGTAATGGAACTGACTTTGGAGTTCTGGAGGATTTTTCCTATTCTTAACCCTTATTCTGTAGTGAATTCCTAATAAGAAAATTGCTTTGGTTATTTGACTTTCCCCCCCGTATTTATTCATTATCTCTTCAGCAAAATGTATCGACCACTATACCAAGCAGTGTGTGGAGAACGCGGAGCTGCCAGAGGGGGAGAAGAAACCTGTGGATGAGAGGCTAGAAGGGATAGTGAACAAAATGTTCCAGCGGTGCTTGGATGACCACAAGTACAAGCAGGCCATTGGCATCGCTCTGGAGACACGCAGGCTGGACATCTTTGAGAAAACCATCCTTGAGTCGGTATGTGCAAGAGACAGGAGGTGCCTGTAGCTAGGCTTTTCCAGGTATGGATCAAGAAGTCAAGTGCAAGATCCATGTTGCTGTGGAACTTGCTCTGTTTTGTATGACCAGAACAAAAGATAAAACTCAGGGGTGTTCAGTTCAGCATGTTCTTGGAAAGCAGAGCCACTCAGGACTATCAAGTGTAGGAAGATTTCCCCGCTGCCTTTAGGAAATCCTTGAGCTACAAGTTTATGGGAGAATATTCCTAGGAAGCTTGGCTATGTGCCCTCTCTTAAAGTATTCCGTGTCAGCTACTGGCAGAGGTATACTACTGGCATAATGTAAGAACAGCTCTTTTATTTAGTTGTGCCTGTCATCTGCTCTAATTCACTGTGGGAAGGGATCCTTAGGGCTGGGTAAGTGATTTATTAATGGCAAGCAAAAGAAAAAAAATCCAGTAGGTGGGTGAGCTGCTCTAATTTTCAGTGACTTTGTGCAGTCTTGGCCTACCCTGACTCCAAGATGGTGCACCTTGGTTTTAGAATCTTTCACTGAGGGTTTAAGGTAAGTCATGTTACTGTTAGTATCAGTAAGAGAAGCAGGTCTGTAGTCATCTGCAGCAGCTCAGCAGTTGTGTGCAATCTTGTTATGCTATAGTATCTCGATCAAATGCCAGACACATAGCTTGAATCCTTCAAATTTTGCTGCTTTTCAGTTTACAACTTCTACGTATATTTGGATGTCTCCCATTTCTCCCACATATCTCCCATATCAGTATGAGTGATAATCATAAGGCATCCATCTTGCTTTCTTTGTTCTGTTTGTTGTCCTATGCATTTAATAACTTGCCCATTATAAATCCCTCATTCTGAATTACCTTTTTGAGATCTAGTAACCAAATTAGTTTCTCAGGCTTGGTCTTTTCTTGGTGCATGGTTTGTTTTGCTGACATTTTGTGTTAGTGCAGTGAATTTCACTGCATTCAGAACTGATTGTTTGAACAAGAAGGGTGAAGGGAAGATAGGTATTGTACTTTTAAGTTAATATTTTGCATGTTTTAACTTCTGAATTAAATATTGGTCCTGCATGATTTTGGTAGTGTTTTTTCTTTAAACTGCAATACACACTGTATTTAAGCTTTTCTGAAAATAGAAAAGGAAACTGTGAAAATTTATATGTACTTTTGGTCTGCTTTTTAAAATAGAAAAGGGGTAGCTTTATTTTCCTCTCTATATGCTGCTGGTCAGTCTAAATCCATGCTTGATATCTCTGAATTTTATTTCAGAATGATGTTCCTGGGATGCTGGCCTACAGCTTGAAGCTCTGTATGTCTTTGATGCAGAATAAACAGTTTCGTAATAAAGTCTTGAGAGTTCTAGTTAAAATCTACATGAATCTGGAGAAACCAGACTTCATCAATGTGTGCCAGGTAAACTTTTCAAAGTAATGTTTAAAGATAATAAAAAGTTACTCTTCTTTAGGTATATTTGGCATGACATCTACCTGTTCTCTGTCTTTTGTTCAGTTAAATGAAATATCTTTTCCTGGTTGCGTGCTTCCAACATGTATCAGAGTGAGACGAACTTGAAAAAGAGATGTAAAGATTACATATTTGGTCAATTTATAGAGAAAGAAAAACATTCAAAGGCAGTTTGAGGACACAGACAACTCTGACAGAATATTTTAAGCCTATGTAGGGAGTATCAGGTGGTAGGTTCACAGCTTGGAATTTTATTTATTCCTCACAAGAACATTTCCAGTACTTTGTTTTTTTGGTAAGCCATTGTCTGAATGTGTTTAGACAACCAGTTTTGAAGTTACTCAGATGTTCTCAGATCTTTGCCAGTCTTGGTATGCCACATACACGAGACTCAGTGTTATGCCTGTTTCATTTCAGCTGAGACATCTCTACAGAATGACTGGTACTTCTTCAATGTACTTTTGAAATTTCTGTGTCTAGTAGGACAAGTCTTGTTTTTCTATAAAAACTCTTCTGAGTTTTCTGTTGTCTTCAATGAAAGAGAGAAAAGTTTTCTTTCTTTGAAGGGGTGTTCTGTGGAAGCAACAGATGAGGGCATTGAAGTGTGGCCTTGGGTGGTGTTGCTTTCTCATTCTGAAGTATCTGATGTCTTCTCCTATTTTTGTTTTTCTTCTGTTCTTCCCTTTCTCCTGCTCAGTGCCTGATATTCCTGGATGACCCACAGGCTGTGAGTGACATCTTGGAAAAATTGGTGAAGGATGATAACCTTCTCATGGCCTACCAAATTTGCTTTGACCTGTACGAAAGTGCAAGCCAGCAGTTCCTGTCTTCTGTCATCCAGAATCTGCGCACGGTTGGAACTCCCATTGCCTCTGTGCCTGGATCCACCAACACCGGCACTGTCCCTGGATCAGAGAAAGACAGGTGGGGAGATTGACTTGAGAGGTGCTGGAGTTGTTTGGCTCCAGTCCTGCTCTAAGGGATCCTCACATTCCATGTATGGATGCTTTTTACAAGCTAACAAGTTACTTCCCTTTATTTAAGTACTACATAAGACATGCTATTTGCTCAAAACAAAATTGTGTATTATCAAATCTACTGGTTTTTAATGGGATTTTTCTTTGCAGTTGAGATAATCACAAGCAGGGCTTATATACTGGGGCTCAGCTAATGAGCAGTAATTCATTAAGCCATGAGTTGCTTGGGAATGCTGATTCTATGTGGTCTTTGCAGCAACTTGCAGAGCTGAGGATGGGGGGAGTTCAGGGAAAAAGCTCATCACAGCTACGTTCAAGTTTGGTTTCAGCTTGTGGGAACAGTGAGCTCAGGTTATACTGTGGTGTCAACAGACCCTTTTGTACTTGCAGTTGAGAAGAGCTACTTCAAAACTTTGAGTTTTTAAAAACATCTTCAGTGGTCAGTATCACAGATCATAACTGCAGGAAGCTGCTGCTAAGAAAAATCTAAGTTGGCACTAACCATTCTGTCATCTTTATTTCTTTTTTTGATGACTTACAGGAGAATTGGCCAATCTATGCTGAGGTTGCTGCCCAGCTCAGGGGCAGCATGGAAGATGTTTGTTCCCCATCTGCTCTGTAATCACCATAGAGATCTGCTTTCACCAGAGCTCTCATGTCTCTGCTCAACCTGCTCCCTTGCATTCTCTTTGATAGTGTGTGGTGGAGAATCCCACTTGGATCCAGGCTGGTTGAATATAAGGGTTTATCCAGCTGTGGAGCTGGGTTTGAATACTTGTGAATCAGTGACATAGGCATGGCAAGCATTTTCCTCTTCCTCTCCTCTTTTCCAATGAAACCAAAGACACAGAATAGTTTATGTCAGCCTGTGAAGCATTAGAACAAGGTGCTAACAACAGCTTAATATGTTTAATTTCCATGTCAACACTCTAGAATCCATGCTAATAGTGACAAACACAAGGCTTCTAGGGGAAGATGTAATTATCCTCGATGCCTTGTTTGTTGATTTTGTTTCTCACCTGTGTCTGTTCATTCCCTAGAAGCATCTTTATTTTCGTTGGCTCCATAGATGGAATAAGAGAGTAGGATTTTCCAGGCCTTTGTCTTCAAGTTCCCTGAAAATTGAGTGGAGGGGGAGTTTTCTCAGCACTGAGCTCCAGATAGTCAGCCCTTGTTCTATCAAAGTCCTCTTTTCCAATCATCATCTCCAAATCCCAGGCTACTCCTTCAGGACAATGTTCAGCCATAATTAAAGTTATTGACTTGTTGCAAGTGATGCATTTTTCATTTTTATATTTCAGTGATGCTATGGAAGCAGAAGAGAAACCAGGAAGCACTTGTGCAGCAGGGAGATCTGCAGAAATTGTGAGTGCTATTTCTGAAACAGATCTTACTTAGTTTTTTTAATGTGTTCTCTTTGGATGTCTGCGATTTCTAAATTGGTTGGGCTAATAAAGAATGGAATTCCTTTTCTGTCTTGTTTGGAGACAAGATGACAGATGATCTCTGAGGGCCAAATATCTGACTTAATGTCCAGCAGTTCAGATACTGAAAGCTATATGAGAGTGGGAAATGGTCAGAGTTAGTAGGAATTACTGAGTTCTGAAAAAGGAGATGGAAGGATCTGGATCATGTGTTTGCTTTTTGATATTGAAAAAATTAATTTTTTCTCAGAAGAAAGGGCCTGAAATTTAACTGCTGCTGAGAACCTTAGGGAGTGAAGTAGCTTGATGCATTTTTTTTCTCCTCTCTTTCAAGAATCCAGCTGTAGTTCTGGTTGGATAGAACTGATGTTGTTCTGCAGGAATGGCAGAAGGGGATGCTGATGTAACATAGTTTCTTTTCCATGAAGGCATAAAGTTACCTTGGGCCTACATGGTGCTGTGCTGCTGGGCCAGTTGGTTGGAGTCTTTTTGTCTAGTTTCTTTTCCCCCAAGTATTGGAGAAAGTGAGTTCACTTCTAATATGCACATAAAGTTGCATTTCAGCATGTAGAATAGTTAATGCAGTTTTGACTTCCTGAAGATGAGGAGTACTACCAGAGAGGAAGGTAAAACCCAAGACAAGTTGTTTTTTGCTTTTCTTCTTTTTCCTCATAGTAAATGTTTGCAAACAAAACTTGTGAATCTTTGAAAGATTCTTGCAGGTCACTTAAAAATTAATTAGAGGCAAACAGAGGTGTTTTCTTCAAATTATATTTCACAAGAAAAACAAAAGGGGTTGAGTTTCTTGCCTCAGCAAGGAGCCTTGACAGTGCTTTTGTACAGGAAAGGTGTCTTGAATCAGTTTCTGCTGCATTGGCTTTGCTGATTGTGCCAAGTACACAAAAACAATCTGTGTGGCCAGAAATGTTCTTTAGCTTAATCTTCCACAGTTCAGAATGCTGACTACAAAGAAATAATTGAGGGAATTAGTTTAAGGGCTGAACTACTCATGCTTGACTGGTCTGTGACCAGCTAACAATGTCAGGACAAAGAGCTGCAACGTACTTTTCACCCTGCTCAGTTTCTACAGATCCATTTTCAGCCGTTCCATCATGAGGAAGAAGGAGACTTTTCTCAAAGTGGTCTTGAAGATTAATGTATTAGTTTCTTGTTCTACTAGCTGTTGTTCTAAATAAAGCTTGTAGCTCACAAGAATGGTGCTGCAGCTCAGCACAGGGTCATGCAAAGTATTCTAGCTTTGTGGCCCTGTCTGTGAAAGGTTCCAGGAAAATACAGGTTCATTTATAAAAGAGTTTGCCTCTGGCAGGGGCCTTACTGTGTCTGTTAGTCCAAACAGCAGCTTGCAGAATGTCAGATGTCACCCATATCCTTTTGCTTACAGTGAAATAAAAATTTCTTTTTGAAGAGTATCTTCTCCCACCTACACTGCTGTGCACAAAATATTTGATTTGTAGGAGGTTGGGACTTGTGCATCAAGGACAGAAACAATGTCTTTTTAGTCCTAAAACCTGATAGGTTTTGGAATATGATGATGGGAACATACCAGAGGTGCTTCTCATGAATTGTATTTTAACAGACCCATAGTTGGGTTCTCAATGTTTGGTTTTTTGTTTTTTTTTTTCCTTTCTGCTTGTATGTGAAGAATCCAGAGCCTAAGGACCAGATCTCAAAAATGATTAAAATTTTAAGTGGGGAAATGGCCATTGAGTTACATCTGCAGTTTTTAATACGAAACAACAATACAGATCTCATGATCCTCAAAAACACAAAGGTAAGAGTCTTTGTTAAATATAGTAGTCTTGTATTTATCTGATTCATCCTGTGTTGGTTTTGACTATGCTGCTATTGTTTTTAATGATAGGCTGCTATTTAGCATGTTGATATGTTAATTAGTTTTTTTCTGATTGGTTATAGCAATTCATCTTTTTCTTACCCTTTTTTTTTTTTTTGGTGAGTTTGTTTTTTATCTGTTCAGTAAGATGGGCAAAATTTACCCTTCAGCTCCATGCTGATCCATTCACCCTTGAGATCCATTGCAAATGCTGCTGGTTGGGAAGGGAGGAGTCAGCCAGGACTATAGGTTACTGTATGTTGGTATCTTGGTTGAGATGTTAGGTAATCTCACACCTTCATCTTGTCAAGAGAATCCTGGTATGTAGTAAAAGACCAATATTTCCACATTAGAGACAAAACCAATCAGATACTGTAATGTAGAAAGAGTTAGTGAATGGACTAACTGTTTTTTTCTGGAAGATGTTACTCAAGGGTGGGCAAATGAAAGCTTACAGGTAAACTAGACTCTTAAATACTTACTAGAAACTATAGGAGAAGTTTTTTGTGAATTAAGATGCACATCATCAGTAAAAGTAGCAGGGGTTGCTTGTTAGCAGGTTCATCTATTTCAGATGACAGTTCAAATGTACTGGAAAATCTTTTCCATCTGCTGGTGAAGTGTTCGGAAGTGATTCTGTGATAGAGTTCTGGGAACAGCCTGGAAACGTCAGCAGCACTTTCTGTGCTGTGCTCAGTTCTGGGAAGCAGAGGCGGGTGGTTCTCCTGTTAAGTGGCAATTGGAGTAATCACATCGCTGAAAGAAACTCACAGAAAGGATCATTTTGCATGGGAAAGATAGCTTGAGGATATGTTAGAGTGTATTAGCAATCTATTATCTGATTACAGGGAAATTGCTGGTTAAACTGAGGATCATTATAGTCCATTTTTTCTAGTGTACTGGCAAGCTTGTTAAGTGACCTTGGGCAGATCTTTTGCTGAGTGATACTACTGGTTGTTCTTGTTCTTTCAGGATGCAGTGAGGAATTCCGTGTGTCATACAGCAACTGTTATAGCAAACTCCTTTATGCATTGTGGGACAACCAGTGACCAGTTTCTTAGGTAAATCTATGGCAAGAAGCTCCAATGTCATTTAGAGGTGTTTGAACAACATTGTTGCTGTCCTTGATACTTCCAGAGTGGTGACTGAAAAACTCTTAATATTGAGAGAGTTGTTTCCTTCTCTCAATTCTCACAAATCGACTTTGTTTTACTGCTAACGATATGAGCAGCTTGGAGGGTGAAGATCTGGAATTTCTCTCCTCTTTGTTTACCAGTTAGAGAGTTTCTGAGATGATACATCTTTTTACAGTAGAGACTGACAGTACTGAATAACTCTTGTAAGGGAAATGTTAGGGCTGATCTTACGATGGACTTATGGAAAGCTGCAAAAACTCTGCTAAAGTTTCTCCCAGGGAATTGGTGGGCTGCATATTGAGCAGTTCTCTGTCTTTCACTGAGATCACCCATGTCTAGAAGCTTGACTACAACCAGGCAAAAATCAGGACTGATGAAGGGGAGAGAAGTGTAGAGTGGAAATGTGGTTAGCTGCCTTCCCTTCTGGAGCTACTTTTTAGTGTGAAGGCAGTCTTCAGTGCTCTTAAATCCTGCTTGCAGGGTTAGGAACAGGCTGTATGAAAATCTTTGTATAACCTTTCTGTTTTCATCTTCTAGAGACAATTTGGAGTGGCTGGCCAGAGCCACTAACTGGGCTAAATTTACTGCTACTGCCAGCTTGGGTGTTATACACAAGGTAACATTGCATTCATTTCCCTCTGCTCAGTGCTAATGCTAGACTTGTGAACACTGAAAACGTGGAAATGGGGATTCTGAACGGTGTCTGTACTCCAGTGTACCTGGCACAGCTGTAACACATTTTGTGTCTTTGCACTAAAAAGCTATGTTTATATTATTTTGTCTGACATCCAATATAATTTATGGTATGTTTTGCTGAGAATCAAAAAGGTGCTAGGATAACATGGCTGAAGGAGAGAGTACTTTTTCTCTTCTCTTCCTTTGTGAGTTGAACAGATTTAATAGTTTCTAGGTATTAAAATTGTAGGTGGTTCTTAAGTGATTTTGAGACATACCAAAGTTCCTCACTGTAGTAACTTTCAGTAAGTTAAAATGGTGATGTGTGGCATTGAAACGCTGATTTTAGTGGAGAAAGCAATGGCTATGACACATGTTTAAATATCACTTTGCTGTTTTTTCACATTTCACTTCCCACTGTCTTCCCTCCCTGCTGGACACTGGACAACCAGGGTCATGAGAAAGAAGCATTACAGCTAATGGCAACCTACCTGCCCAAGGACACCTCTCCAGGGTCAGCCTACCAGGAGGGAGGAGGCCTCTACGCCTTGGGTCTCATCCATGCCAACCACGGCGGGGACATCATTGACTACTTGCTGAACCAGCTGAAGAATGCCAGTAATGATGTGTGTACTGGGCTCAGCAGTGAGCCTTTATCTTGTTGGCAATATGCAGGAGGGTGCTGGCTGGTTTAGTAGTGGGGGTAGAGGTAACTAAGCAGCAGCATTGTACTTAGACCTCCTCTGGGTCTTAAAATTGTTTAAAGGTTGGTTTTAACAACCTGTTGCTTAAGGTTTGGGTAAGATTTTTAGGACATTCTTAGGTACTTAGATAGTGACTGTGGCTTCATCATATTTATTACTTGTTATATCTGCTTTGTTTTGCTAGTGGACCTGCAGCATTCAGGCACTGTTATTGTTTACAGCTTACTTGTCAAGAAAATAAGCCACAAATTGTTTCTGCTGACCTGACCTGTAGTTTTAATGCATCTTTCACAATAAGAAATGTTTTACTTCTGCACTTAGTGTTTGTAGACCTCTAAGAAAAAAATATCTTTTAAAGTTAGGAATAGATCATTGTTGCAGCATGTTCCCTATTTCTCTTTGTGGAATCTCATTTACTTTTTTAAAAAAGGTCCGTGAACAGATCCTACTAGTCTTACTGCAAATGTATGCATTGTTAGAATAAAAGAGGTTATAGACTGGTTTTAAGTAGGTACTTTTTTATTTAAAAGCTATTGTTAACTTTTACATGGCACAGGTTTATGGTTTTACATAAATCACTCAGTGGGGGAAAAGATCTTGAAGTTTCTACATACTACTTCTGTGCTATGTGTTAAGCTTCTGTTAATCACTGTTTATGGGCTTTTGAACTGTTTTTCTTCTATTTTTTGCCTCTTTCACTGGACCTACTGCCTGAGACTGTGAAAGTGATATTTCTATCAGGTCAAGAGATCATTTTGGGTTGGTTTGGGGCTCAAAGGTTGCAGGTTTATATTGATGGAATGATGTCTACTTCAGCTGAAGCCATACAGTTCCCTGTTTTATGACTGAACTTGCATATGCTCCTCTAGATTGTGCGACATGGTGGCAGCCTGGGCTTGGGGCTGGCTGCCATGGGGACAGCACGTCAAGATGTGTACGATCTGCTGAAAACAAATCTATACCAGGATGATGCAGTGACAGGTAAATGTTGTGCTTTCAGAGCAAATAACCATCTGAGGCCTTATCAGGCACCTAGGGGTTTTTGTTATGGTTTTTTTCCCCATCCTGGGTTTTCTGTTAGCAGCATAGATTGTTTCTAGCTGTGTTTTATTTACTGACCTTTTCCGATCATTATGGTTCTTTAGTTATGTGTCAGTAATATTCAGACATCCTGTCATGATTGTGGCAAGTTTTGATAAGTCATACTAGGTCTTTAAACAGCCCCTTCTTTTGCTCTGTTCTTTTCTTTGTCATGTTTTTTCTTTAGTGTGTCTGATCTCCAGAGCCATGTGCTTTTTTGAGCTGAGAGATTGGCCTGGAGAAGCCTGTGGGAGTTACTGCTGCATTGGTGGGGGTCATAGGAAAATGATCTCAGCAACTCTTGGCCCAAGGAAGCGATAATTGAACTTGGTAGAGAAAAGTACTAAATTGTGGTTATGAACACATTTTGCCATGAATAATGGAGTTGATGAGCATGGTGGTGTCCAGAAGTGATCTACTGGCCTACATCTGGTGTGATTCTCTAGAGTATTTATTGCTTTTGGGAACAGAGTTGACTTTTTTGCTTCTCTGTGCTTTTCAGGTGAGGCAGCTGGCCTGGCACTGGGGTTGGTTATGTTGGGATCTAAAAATGCCCAGGCTATTGAGGACATGGTTGGCTATGCACAGGAAACCCAGCATGAAAAGATCCTTCGAGGCCTCGCAGTTGGAATTGCTCTGGTCATGTATGGGAGGATGGAGGAGGCAGATGCTCTCATTGAGAGTCTCTGCAGAGATAAGGTAAGTTGACCTGTGACTTAATCCCTGACTCTTATTACATGGCTGACCTTCCTGTCCATTTGTGAATCTCCAGCTATGTTGGGTTGACTCTTTTGAACCAGAGAAGTTCTTACATAGGTCTGAAGTATGACCGTTTCACAAGTTGCTGCACTCTGATCAAAAATACAACAACACTGCTTAGCTGTATATTTCTTTAGCTTTGTACTTGGTCATCATAGTCATGTGAGCAGCAACAGGGAGTAGAACGGGAGACTTGCTGTAGGTGGGTCGTCTCAAGACTTGTAGTGATCATTGCAGATAGCAAGTAAGAAGCAGAATGACACCTCTGCCCTATACTCCTTGGCAGCCTGCAGCATAGCAAGCTATCTGCCCCCTGAACTTGGAAATTATAACCCTGCTTTGGTGATTATCCTGTTACTTGTCCCAAATAAACAGTTAAGCAATGAGGGTGACCTGTGACCTATTTGCAGATTCAAGACACAAGAGTGGAGCAGATTTAAAGTTAGAATTACTGAGTCATGGTTTGGATGGATGTGAAATATTGATACTTTCTCTTCCAGGATCCAATTCTCCGTCGTTCTGGCATGTACACTGTGGCTATGGCATACTGTGGCTCAGGGAACAACAAGGCTATCAGGCGCCTGCTGCATGTGGCTGTAAGTACTGTGGCCTTAGGAGCACATAGGAAGCAAACACATCACTTTGTAGGGCTTTGTGTCTGTAGTGTTAATATTCTGGTCCAAATCAGAGATTGTGAAATAATGAAAGCTTTACTTAGTGTTATGAGTAGAACTAGTAGGGCCTTCTGACATTAGGGTAAGTAGACTTTCAGGCTTTCAACCTGTTATCACGGAAAAGGACCCTGTTAAAAATTAAAACATGAACCTAAACTACCCAACTAACAGGTTTGCAGTGTCTGTGTAATGATGGGCTGGAGAAAAAATAAATTAAGTTCTAAAGGATGAGGTCTGTCTGTGCTTTGATCATCTTGCAGTTGGTGTGCAAACACAGATGAGGCTGCTTGGGCTGAATATGATTTTAACTAACTTTCTCTATAATCCTGTCTTCTTGATTACCTGACATCTGGCCAGAAACAGAGTCCTCAAGTGTTTTAACTGTGTTCTGAATGTCCTGTTTTTCCTTTTGTAGGTAAGTGATGTGAATGATGATGTGAGGCGGGCAGCTGTGGAGTCACTTGGTTTCATTCTGTTCAGGTAAAATGTCTTCCTTGGTCACTCCTGCAGCTTTCAATTTAATGTCTGTTACTTTTTCATAAAATGAGTGTGCTACTGCTTTCACAAAGTGACTCAACTGCTAATTGAATGGATTTCGAAGAGTTAAAAACCTCAGAGATTGGTTTAGAATTAGAAGCCTTCCTTAATGTTCAGCAGATGTTTAATTGAGGTTTCTGTAGATTTCCAGACTTGTGGCTTAATTGTCTGAACAGAGCTAGATGAAGATGACAAATAGAATGAAAAATTAATGTTTGCATGATTGAGAGTTAATTAAAAATTAAATATATTGTGCTTGTGCCAAGCCTCTTAAGGGCGGTAGTACTCAAACAAATATATCTGCCTAATGACTATCTGAAATGTTGTGACTTTGGTTAAAAGAAGGTGAAGGAGGACTTTGAAATAGACATTGCTTCTTAAGTATCCACTGGGCTTACAATGTAACATGAGCCCATCACAAAATCATCACAATGTTTCCTTTGGTTGTCTAAAGTGAAACCTATTTCTAAAATGGTATTTTGTAGTGCCCTACAGTTCTTTGGCTAAGGGGTGTTTGGGGAATTAGAAGGCTCTCCAAGGACTACACCTGCATCTGTTAATACAATAATCTGTGTAATCTGAGCACTGAGCCAAACTGCAGCCTTTGAGTGTGGCTGAGAGCTGGTGCATACTTGGGTCCATAATTGTAATTGAAAGATTGTTCTTCACTTCTCCTTTTGGGTTGGTAGCTGTCCTTAAAAGCAAGGTGAGAGGTTCTTAAAGAAGGAGTTAAAAGTTGGCTTACTGATATGAGCAGTCAGCTTTTCTCTAACCAAGTTGTTCCCCACATGGTAATGACTGTGCCATTCTGCTCTATCTGAAGGATAATTGAATGTGGTTTTCAAAGAGGACAGATTCTCTCAGTGGGCAGCAGGTGTCTCTCAAGTGCTTCTGCTCTGTTTCTTGCTGCTTAGGATCTCTGCCTCTCCTGAAGCCAAGGGGTCTGTTTAGCAGACTTCTGTATCTGTGTACAGAACAAAAATTCCATGAACGCCATCCATAGTTTCAGGCATCTTTTTTCAAAACAGGTTGTGACAAAGCCCTCTTGAGCTCAGATTTCAGTGTAATTTTTCTTTTCAACAAATGCAAAACACAATTGGACATGGATACCAAAATGAGAAACTTTCAGGACTCTGAGCTAAACCATTTACCATGTACTGGCATTTTGCTGGAACAACATAGTTCAGGGCCTGTTCTCTCCATATCCAGCAGTGAGGAAATGAGTGACATAATGTTTGACTCTTTCACCTGCTGTACAGTGGTTCAGATGTTATCCTACCTCTTCTCTTTCTGGAGACTAGTTCAGAACCTACTTGTGCAATAAGGAGGAGCATTTCCTTGCAAATTCCAGTGTCCACCTTACTTGGCAGTCAAGAACTAAAACATTTTAGCTGATTATCACTGGCTCCTGGAGACAAAAGGTTTGTGTTAGGCTGTGGTAGTTGCCAGCACTTTTCACTTGATAACTAGTTGTGTGCTCTGGCCCAGCTCAACAATGTCAGCGTACAGAGGCATAATGACCAAGTGAGTTGTTGATTCGTCAGATTTCATGGCTAAAATGACATTTCTTTCTTAGGACTATTGTTTGTTGAAGTCTAACTGGATTTGCTTATAAAGGCCACTAACACAGCATTGGATACTGACAAGAGTCAGTGATTTGTCAGCTGCTGGGTATACAGAGCTTTTGAATGAAGTGTTTTGTGATGGGAGGTGAGCAGGTCTGAGACACTGGGCTAAATCCCAGAAATTAATCTCATTTTAAGTGAAGGAAACATGACTGAAGGCTCTATAAAAAGAGTTCTCACTGAATTCTTTGTATGTGGTTCCAGAAAGGGAACTGTGAAGTCAGGATTGAAATAAGAGAATAAATTTGTTTAATGCAGTCTACATTTTTCTTGGGGAATTTATGGCATTCATGTAAGGTTGAGTATGTGGGAGGTGTGAGTTTGTCTGCTGGATTGTACACTTTAGCAGCCTCAGACTTGTGCTTCTGTCTGTTCCTCCTTATAGGAATAGTAAAATCCATATAAGGGTGGAGGTTACACAGTCAAAGGATGATAATTTCCTTAAAAGCACCATTGTTTGAACATGGCAGAACTACAGTCCACAAACTCACGTTGTGTCATAAATATCCGGTTTGTTTTCTCCTGTTGTTACAACTATCTGTGAATAAATGTTCTTCCTCTTGGATTTGAACTAAAAGTGTCGTAAACGTCACAAAACTGCTAATTTTAGGTAACGCATCTGCATAGCAGAACATTCTGTAAGGCTTTGCTGTCCTTGTTTTCCTCTGTGAGTCTTCCTTGCTATCACATACATAGAACCCTGCATACACTCACTCAAGAGCCCATCTTGACTTTTATTTTTGGTAATGAAAACAGCACAGTATCAAAGTAAAATGTGATAGAACATAATGTAATAAAACATGACATTTAATTTTTAGAACAACAAGGTTTTGCTGGGACTTGAAGATTACCTCTTTTATATTTTTAAAGCATGGTAATTGTTTTATTTTTTTATTGGACTTTTGAAATACTGGAAAAATCTACAAAAGAATGTCTGTGGCTTTTTCATTTTTCAGAATTCATGAATCAAGGTTTAGATAGAATATTCTACTCCAGGTTCTGAAGTTTTACCTAAAAATTGCAAGATTAAATTTTCCACTGTGTTATGAGAGAAAATAAATCACCCAGTTACAATCCCCCTGAGGGATTGGAGAAGCAGGGCTTAGTGTTGCTGTAACAGTTTCACTCTGGGATGTTGGATGCACTCTTGCCTGACTGCAGTCTTGAATGTCTGCAGGCAAGTCATCCAAGTGAGCAGAGCAGTATCAATCACCCTGCTTGAGTGCAGCATACATTGCACAAAACTTCCTCGTCCTATTCTTGGACTTCCCAAAGCTTTCAAGGGGACCACATATGTAGAATTAAACCTTGACTAGCAGCATTGCTGCTGTTAATTCTGGTTTTGCTGACTGTTTAGAAGTTGTTCATAGGTTCAGATTGGGGATGGAAAGCACAAGCTTGCTGGCTATAGGACTTGGTGTGGCTTTTTCCCCACTTGGCTTAGTGCCATACAAAAATTAGGCACTAATTATGTACT
The DNA here is from genome assembly GCA_013400435.1 of Pycnonotus jocosus. NCBI lineage: Eukaryota > Metazoa > Chordata > Aves > Passeriformes > Pycnonotidae > Pycnonotus > Pycnonotus jocosus. Next base: position 209,703 of record VWYP01001175.1, on the reverse strand, counting down.
TTGGAGCAGATCATTTTCATGCCACTATATTAAATTATCAGAAAATTATCTGGTACAAGAAAATTGTTTTGAAACTGCCTCCTCTTTTCTTCCTTTTCCCATCCAAAAAACCAGTCAAAATTATGTAGCGCAAAAACCTAAGATTTTACATCTTCTCTCTTTTTAAAAATGGCCACCTTTTACAGGAGGCATTTCTAAGTAAAATGTTATTGTAAAGTGATACAGAGGCACTAATAAAGCTTGGGATGTTTACAGCTTGCAGTGTAGATGCAGGGCTGAACAAGAAGCTGTACTGTGAAATAGGAAGAAGAGAAATTATGTATTCACTTGGATACTGTCAGGTGTCTCTGTTTTCCCAGTTGTGATCCTTTTGCCAGTGATCACAGATAGCAAACTTACCTTATTGTTGATGGTTATATACTGGTGGTTCTTTCTGGTGAAGTGGTTTATGAAGTATTTACGACTGTTGGAAAACAGCGTTTAAAGCGCCTGTGATTTCTGGTCAGCTTTTTTTAAAGACTATTATGATGTGATGGAAAACATGATAAATTTAAAGTGTTTTGCTTTTTAAAAATGGAAAGACTTATTTTTATCATCGTTTTTATGACTGTAGATCATGAATTGATCTTTGTTGGTATTGCAGAGTGATGTGATTGGATTATGTAATCAGCCTTATTTTTTACACTGTTAGAGCAGTGCTGCAGAGTATCTAAACACTCTATATAGAAAATGAGGAGGTAAATGTTTTATGGGTAGAACAAATCTGATTGGGAGAAAGATGTATTCCTTCAATGTGGGATGGAGCAGTGCTTGCAAGCATGAATTAAAAACATTTAATGCTCTCATAGCAGTTGTTAAATCCAGGATAATGAGAGTCATGGGCAGGTGGGACTTGAGTTGGATGTTGCTTCTGTCTTCATGCAATACTGTTGGGAAAATGCTGAGGGCAAGAGAGGGAACAACATGCAGCCTGTACAGAGTCCCAAAAGGAAGATGTAGTCTCAGCTGATAAGTGTAGGCTACCCAAACATGAAGAACTCTGCATGGCTCCTGTTCAGTTTTTCATTTTAGGATGATGCAAGAGAAATAATAATGTTTCCTGCTTTTGTATTCTTTGTGTTTACATAGCCTTTGGTATTTTAAGGCTATATATTTGTTGTAAGACAAACAGATCAGGTACTTGGATTTCTTTCCAGGAAGACTCAGACAGTTTGTTTTCTTTATGTCCTCTAACCTACCTTTATCCAGAAGGCAGATAGCAGATGATCTGGGTAATTGAGTATGTGGCTGACAGTCACACTAATGTGATCTGCACCAGTGGCTTTTTAACGTTTTAATTGTGGAGGGGAATTCAGTGAAATGTATCTGCTTGTTAATTCTTGCATAGGAAAGATTAAAAGAGTTTTGTTTACAATCCAACACATTTTATCTTGTCATATTCAGTCTTCCTGGGAGAGGAGAATGAAGGTCCTTTTCAAAGAAATAGTAGCAGAAATCTTACTATAATCAGAAGAAGCCTTAGACTTTCACTGAAGTTGTGCAGGGTTTAATGAATTTGAAAATTAGTTGCCATTACCTGTGTGGAGCATTTGTAAAGATGATCCTGTAGAGAGTAAAAAGCTCTTGATTTTTAGGAGCATGATGTTGTTTTTCACAGGTTGGAAAGGATCTAGATACCTGGGTGCAAGGAATCATAGCTGTGGCTTGACAAATAGGACTGATATGAATTATTAAAAAGAAGAGTAAAAATTAACTTTTAGCAAGCCATCTTTCCTATTTTTGTACCTAGCTTCCCATTACAAAATGAAAGGGCTTCCTCTCCTCTGCAGGGCAAAATTCTTCATTTTCCACTGAAGAAAACATTGTTTCTCATGGGAATGGACACTAATGGTAAACACCATGTTGTTATGCCAAGGCAAAATTTTGGAAGTTACTTCTCTCCTGGCTGTTGTTTTTGCCATGTTAATGGTTGCCTAGAGAGCCAAAGGGGAAGTGAAACAAAGGAGGGCTTCTGAGCAGTTGTACATAGGCATCTTTATCAATATGAAGAAAAAAGTCTAATGCTTCATGATAGTATTAAGTTAGTGCTGAGAACTGGCCAGAACTCTGGGGCTCTTGGCTCCAGCTTGCAAGGCAAAAAGCCAGAAGAGCTCTGACAAATGTTCTGCCTCTTTGGGCTCCAGTGTCTCAGGTTGTTCAGTGTGCCTTTACCCAGGTTTATGGTGCTTACATTGCATTACTTTTTAAGTCTGATGTTACATACAGCAGCCTAGAAAAAGATTTAGGGGAGTTATGTTTTTGTTTTCTTTCACCAGCTTGCAGTGACGTGAGTGTTTCCACAGTATGGAAACAGTGTAGAAAAGCAACACTTTCTGTGAAGCACTATAAAAAAATCCTATGTGCCTCTTGTGTGCAGGTGATAGAACACCAGTTGGTAGCATCAGCCTCTCTTCTCAGTGCCTCTGCTTAACACTTGCTTTTAACTGTATTTGCATTTGAAAATCATACTAGTATGGCCTAGTGTGATATAGTCAGGAAGAGTTTTATACTTGTAGGATACGAGCTAACTGAATAATACATTTTTCTAGCTGCCTGTAAGTTTTCTGATAACTAAAGGCCTGCAGCTTATTTAGGACTGGCTTCACAAAATGCATTTTACATCACATCACTATAGCTGGGATTAGTTGAATTTCTTGCTTCTCTGTTTCTCAGAGTAAGTTAAAGATTGGGATTTTTTTTTGGTTGATTTTTCTGTTTTTGTCTGTTTTGTGTGTATTTTGTTGTTGTTTTGTTTAGTTTTTTGTAAGATAATCCCTTTATTTGCATTTCAAGACACTTATTCTATTAGGCTTCAAACTCCATTATTTTCTTCTCTGCAAGACTGCTGAGTCCTTATGTCCATGTCTGTGCTGTAATTTTTAATTAGATAGGCAGACAGAACATTGACTAAATATCTCTTAATGTATTTTAAATAATTAAACAACAAAACAACCACCATACTTCTTCATTGTTTTTCTAAAGTGTTCTTCCCTTAGTGTTTGGAGGTTGCAGATCAGTTTGACTTTTATCTTGCTTTTCGATAGTTTAAAAAGAGATTAAATATGCCAGATAAAGGTCTGTGATAATGAGAAAAGTTGAACTAGGTTAAGTTATTATTTTATGGACTTTATTATTTTTTTTTAGTTTATAGTTTGTATACAATAATAACTCCAAGTTATGACTGTATAGAGACTATAGAGCTGGCCAGGTGGCTGATTCAATGTGGGTCAGATTCAGAAAGAACTGGCAGCATTTTGTTCCAGAGAAAGGAATCCCTTTTTTTGTATGTGTGTGTTAAGTGAGAAGTGCATGACCTCTTCCTTCTGTAAAAATGTCTTGTGTTCTACAGCCAGATGACTGCAAAGCTTTATCAGTTATTATTTATACTGCTATCTCTATGAAAAAAGCTGAAAAATATTATAATGCTATGAAAATGCTCTCACTTTGCAGACAGCATATAAAAATATATTTTATAAATTTGTGTTACCTAAAGACAGTACTCATGGATGTTGTCCTGAGCCTCCTGTTGTGCTTGTTGATGCCACACAAGCAGTGTTGTCTGTAGTTACCATACAACAAGCTGGTGCTTTCTTACAGGAGCTTGCAGTGACTCTCTCATCATGTCTTACTAATGAAAGTGATATCTTTGTTCAGATCTGTTCTTGTAGATACAGTTGCTAAAACAAGAACGCTGCTGTCCGTTATTCTTTCCTATTTCACAGTTCTGCATCTTCATCGTTTTTTATTGCTCTGTCCTGCTTTCCAAGGCTGTTACCTGAATTCTCGGCTTGTTTGCTTTGTAAGTGAACAAGCTCTGAACAATGTCTTCTTGCATTTAACATGTTAAGTGGAACGTTTTCCACTTGTAGAGTGGAAGCATGGAATGTGCATGCTTTCTTGGCTTATGTGTTTCTGTCTATGGAGAAACTTTCTTTTCCTGTAGAAAGACTGGATTTTTGATTAGTCACTAGTCCTTTAGATTGAGGTTTGTTGTTGCTGACTGAACAGTAACTGGAACATGCTGAGCTTCTGTTTACAGTTACTAAAGTTGAGCAACCTGTATAGTGGCTTGAGAAAACACGTCTCTATTGGGTGAGACTTTTTCAAGGATTATTTCCTTTTGGTGGAGGTCTAAGCACTAATTACAAAGAGGCCTTGGAATCTTTCTCTGTGGGGCATTTAGGGCAAATTACTCCTTGCATAAGACAGATTTCAGACTTGACAGCCATACAAGAACAGGGTCAGACAGAAAAGAACTCAGTTGCCTCTCAGTCTTTCTAGATGCTGTGAGCCAGCTGTGATGTTTCTGCTGGAAAGGGAAAATATAAGTTGCTGCTGAATGTAGGTGATTGCTGCCTGCTATATGAACAATTTTTTTGTTTAATTAACACGGATTTATATAAGTATCAGGAGAGTTTTCAAAGATGACTGCTTCTTGCTTTCTGCCTCCTGAGCAGTAACCCCTCAGGAATGGTGTTTGCCTTTTGGTGTTACTGCTCATGGAGGCTGGTTCCTGCATTGCAAATTATGCTTCTAAGATTTTTGCTGTGATTACTCTGTATGGGTGTGATTGCACCTAGACCTGGTTCCAGAGCCCTGGGTTAAATAAGGCACTGCACTGTGATGTTTTCAGTGACATGTCTGGAGGTTTTACGGCATTTGGGGTTTTTTAATTCATATTCCCTCCCTGTTTGAGCTTCAAAGTGATCTAGGTCTTATTAAAAGCATTTGATTCTCAAATATTTTTTAAGTGTAGATGTCTTTTACAGCTATTACAGTCCAACCACTCTGGCTTTTTACTACAGAATCCTCTTAAGCAAATTTTAATTAAGTGAAGAGGAGAGAGAGCAGTTAGAATTTACTCTAATTTAAGTGGCTAGTGATTATCACCAAAAAGGGGAGGAAGGAGACAACTTACTGCAAGTACCACAGATGTATTTTTAATGCCTTTGCCTGAAACTCTCTGGCAGTTGTTATAGTAGGCTCTGCTTTGAGCTTGCATATGTTTTAAATTAAATATATATAAATAAATGTTGGAAGGACATGTTATCTTTAGTACTTTCTGTTCTGCAGATGAAAAAATCCTAAGCCTTTTGCTCTACATAATTTTAGTGTAACCGAAGAATGCTGAAAACATTAAAAATGAAAACAAAGCCTGAGCTGAAAATTTTACTGTAAATGGAAACTGTTGAAAAAATGGTGAGCTGGCTGCTTGCTCTAAGAACTCCTGTACTTTGGGGAAATCAGATTTCCTTTCTCAAAGACTGGAGCTGTCAGAAGTTCCTGATTTCCCAAATAACAGACTCTGGTAGCATTTATGGATTGTGAGGACCAATTCTTTCTATTAATTTTGTGCTCATACTGAACTCTTGAGCATGTGCATGTTTGAGAGAGTGCAAATTGGGACTTGTAATTGGCCATTTGTCCAATTAAATAATTTTGAGCTCAGCTAAACTGTGAATATGTATAGGTGTAGGCAGTACTGCTGTCGCTGCTGTCACTTAAATGTTTGCTCTTATTTTCTTGTGAAGTAGCTGTTCTGTCTGTGATTTCTCTATTTTCTGAGAACTACATTGGATGAGGGGAGGCTTTCCCTGAAGTTTCCGTGGTCATTAAAGAGGAAGCTTGTTCGTGTAAATTATAGGGATGTTCCAGGCATTGTGTATCCTGTTTTTCTTAGGATCACTAATTGTGTATTGTGTTATTTTGATTAAATGATTCATTTTCTTAGTATGAAAAGAAAAAAGGGCAGTTTTCTGTAAATAATCTGGCAACACTGAGCTTATGTGTATGTGAATGTAATGGAGATGAAATTCAGGTGGGTGAAATATTCTGCCCATCCCTACAGTAAAGGGATAATTTCCACACATGGAATTTTTAATCACACCTTATAGAATGGGCTTGTACATTGGTCTCGAGAATGAGTGATTCTGCTTGTGATTTCCACACCCTCAGAGAACAAGGAAAGCTCCTATGTGGATACTCAGTCTCAGCAGAAGAATGTATCTGTAGGAGGTACAGCAGTGAGCTTGTGCTGGTCTGTTTACAGAGATCTAAATTAAAACCAGCGAGCTTGTATCCCTCTGCTACTTTCATTGTAGAGCATCAACCTATGAAGTTTTGTATTCTTGCCAGAGTGAATGTTAGTGTTTGTACAGAAACACTTTTCTTACAAAGATGTGCTTTGAAGAGACTGAAGGTGATGAGAACTGAAGTCAGATACTTAAACTGATTTAGCTTTTATTTATTTCCTTCTTCTTTAGGCTACAGTTCTGCATGAGTCATTTGTCATGGAATGAAGTCGTGGTTGCCACCATGGGGTTGGGGTTAAAGTAGAGGAGACTTTGGAGGAGAGGAATTAATATAAATTTAGAAGATATTGCTCACATAAATAACAGAAAACAATAGTATTTATACCCTCTTACAGTGCAGTTATTTAGAATAATACCTACAGTAATGCTGTATGGACATGGCTGCCATTCCACTATACATAGCTGACTTGTTCTTCTGTTTTATCAACCTCATTCTCGGTGAGCAGCAACGTATCCAGCAGAATGGCTGATGATGCTTGGATGGGTGAGCTCCTCAGCCTCATTGGGCTCTGGTACATAATGGGGTTAATCCCATTTCTCATTCCATTCATGACAAAGAGCTTGGAATTTTCTGCTACAGAGTTTCTGAAAGAGATCCTGCTGGAGCACTGCCGAAGGGCCTTGATAGGCTTTGTGGTCCGATAGTTGCATGTGATGTACCTGCTGAAAGCCTCCCTAAATGTTTTGTTGAAGAGTGTATATACAAGAGGGTTCACTCCTGAGGATACATACCCTATCCAAACAAATATCTCCAAAAGCTTTTGAAAAACCTCCTTGTTGCAGGAGTTGCACAGAACTGAGCTGATGTTTGTTATGAAGAATGGGCACCACATCAGCAAGAAAAGAAAAAATACAATCCCCAGAACTTTTGACGCCCTTTGTTCATTGGTTATTGTTTGCATGGACTTCCTCCCAATTGTGGATGTCCTGCAGATAGGCATGTCACTGGACAAGGTCTGGTCCTTTCTGGAGCCATTCAGCATGGCCACCTTTTCTGGTGAGGAGGCAGGGGTTGTGTCACGCTGAAAGACTGTGGACACTGTTGACCAGGTGAAGCGCTGGGGCGGCTTGTTGATCAAATAGGCCTTTTTGTGCAGCACTTGGATTGTCAGGAAATAAGTGACGATCATGATAGCGAGGGGAATGAAGAAGGCAGCCACTGATCCGTACAGAATGAAGTCATGAAAACGATCAGGCATCAGGGCACACATGATGTTTGTAGAGTTGCCATTTCCATCCTCAATGCCTCTGATAGGGACTGGAATTGCAATGCCTGTCAGAGAAAAAACAAGTGGTTCAGTAAAGGGTAATTGCTTGCAATCGCTTCACTGGGCCTGAAGCCTCAGGGTTTCTAAAGAAAGGCAATTCCTGTGCTCTGGAGCAGGCATGGGGTGATGGACACTGTGAAGTGTGGAGAGCATCACGTGGGTAATTGGGCAAACAGTACTTTGTAAGACATGGCAGGCTGAGCTTTAACAGAGTGCCCTTTCTGAGGAGATTGGGCCTAACTTGTAGTGATTGAGGAAGCAGTATAAAGTTGCCAACTTTTCAAGTGTAAAACACATTAATTACTCTGACTCTGGTTATTAGAATTAGTATGGCTTTTCCTTCAGTGAAATATGTTTCCCTAATGCCATCTCCCCACCTTTTTTTTTTCTCTTTCCCAGGGTAACATTTGCACTTTTTGAAGGACAGTTTTGTAAATACATAAATCTTGTCTTTCCCTCTTCTATTAAGCTCATCAAGTGACTGGACACAGACAGCTGATTTTTTTCACCCTGCTTGACTCTTTCATGTATACAAGTAGCTAAATAGTTGCCAGAATTATGCAGTGTGTGTTTGAGATGGATTTGTTGTTTAAAGTCTCCTGCATATTTAGGAATGTTTAAATGAGGCTGGCTAGCTCTGTAATTCACCACTAGTTTAAAAAAAAATGTTAGCAGTCTTGTCTTTAAATGAATTTTTTATAACCACTAAATTACAGTCAGCACTTCATTTGCCAGCAGTCTGACATTACAAAAGAAACAACAGGTTCCTTGCTGTCTGGTGAAGCTGATTTGTGCTGTTTTCTGATACCACTTAATGAGATATAGGGATTTACTGTATTCCTCTGCTACTCTGCTTACTGAAGTTGGTTGCAAGCAGCCATAGCAAAATGGGTTACCCTTCAGCAACTTGATCCCTTTCTTAATTAGAAGTCCACCTTCAGATCCAACAAGCATTTAAAATGAAGATTGAACCAAATTAACCTTTGATTTGGAGAACTTGGCTCAGTTGTAGAGTAGTTTTATGTTAGATAAAAAGAAATTGAAAAGTACATACTGTTTAGTGGCAATAAATCACACATTAAAAGGTCAGCTTATGTCTTGTCATGTAAGGTTTTTTTTGGGGGGGCAGGTGGGGGTTGGTGGTAGCATCTTTTCTCCTATCATCATAGCTCTTCCAGAGCTTTTTTCAGCTCAGAAATTTGAGGTTTGCCTCAGCCAAGAAGGAAGGTGGATGTACCCATTCTCCTGCATCATTTGCCTTAATAATGCAGAATAATTTTGTTTGGTCTTGCACAGAGACCATACAGCACTAAGGCTGTCTGGAGCATGTATTAAGTTATTTGAATTAAATATTTTCTCTTCCTTAGCTCATTTAACAGGTTCATTTTTTTAAGCATTAAAGACAAATGAGGTGCCACATGCACATCACAGAGACACTGATATCATAGGAGTTTTTATGTTGGTATAAATTTCATATAAATTGTTCAGCGTTTGTTGTTCAGATTGTTTGGGGGTTTTTTTGTTAGACATTAGCCTTTCTTTATGCTCTCTTAGCCTTCAATGTTAGCCTAGGTGTTACCAGCCACTCATTTATATCTTTGCTATAACTCATTAACTCTTTTGCACTTCCTTTATGTGGCACAGAATTTTACCAACATCTCTTCAAGGCTTAAAATTGTGTTTGGAACAAAATATAGTACCATGGGAACATGAAATCTTGCTTTCCCAGGAGACATACTATGCATGCAGATAATTGTCTTCTGATTTTTGAACTTTTAGGACCATGAAGAGTGATGATTAATACTCTGACTCAATCCTTGGCCTTTCTGGTGAGCCTAATAAGGAGCAGTGGTTCAGGCAGATTTTTATGATGTAGCTATGTATGATCCAAGAGGTGGACTTTCGCCAGCCTGAGTGTTATGGTTGTCCAGTCAATAGTACTTGGCCAAATTTTCCATCTTCCTCACATTTTACCTATTGTTTCAGACATAAAAAGCTTCTGTGTTCCTTTTCCAGTCTCCAGGTCTCACATACCTATTGAAATGAGCCAAACCACAGTGATTTTGATGATTGTTGTAGCCCATGAATTGTACTGGCTGGCCTGGATTGGCTTCTTTATTGCAATGTAGCGGTCCAGGGAGATGGCACAAAGGTGCATGATGGAAGCTGTGGAAAAGAGAACATCAAGGAACAGCCAGATAGGACATAAGGCAGTTGGTAAAGGCCAGGTATTGTCTGAAAGAGAACAACAACAACAACAACAAAAAAAACATTAGAAGGTTTTTGAGAACTTTCAGTGTATCATTTTCCTGTGGCATCAGTATCTTTGAAAAGTTCATAGTACTACAGGAACTGAGCGTTGTCATTGCCTCAGATGGGTTCTGTCTTATATTTTAATTAGCTCCTAACTGCCATGGTTGCTGCCATCATAATCATCAGGCTACTTGTGTACTATAAACCTTTCTCTGTCTTTTTGTCCTTTTGTGGCAAGGACTCTGGATTAAAAAGTTTGTAAAAAATGGACCATGACTGGTTCTTGGGAGCCTGCTGTTAAATGATTATTTTCAGCTGTTTTTCCTTGATAGTCCTGTGATTCTAGGTTGTATTAAATGGAGAAGATAATGGGTCATAACCAAAGTATTAGTTGTTGTAGAACCCCTTTTGAATCTTAGGAATGATATTGAAGAATTTTGTTCACACATCTTTAAAATGAGCTTGTTGTGTCACTTAGCCAGATACACTGGAACACTAATGTGACAGAGTAGGGCTGTTCTGTTTCAGTAATGATTTTATCAAAATTGAACATTTTTGTGCATGCCCTTTTTTTGTTGTTGTTTCTCCAAGAGCCCTGGCTTGGATTTTAAGTCTGGCATCCTGTTTCTTAGAGTAGCTACCTGTCCTTAATATTAATCTTTATAGTAAACATACCTTCTGTCAACTGCACTATGTCTGACATAAAGGTTTTATAGTGTTCAGATTTCCAAAAGGCTTGTATTTTTAAGAGCTATGTCTCCCCTATCAATGTCTGCAATCCCAAATGAACTTTAATGGAACTCTAATTATTTTTTTTAACTGGTCTATTTTCAATCAGAAGTAGTTTCTATTGCAATCCAGTGCAAGCAGTGTTCAGTTTGAGGTGCACTTTAGTGTCTATAAGGATGTTCTGTAGTCTCAGGAAAGAATGTGTGAACGAGGAAGATTTTTCTGTTTCTCATGGTAGAAGTTGATCTACTAAATGTATTTTCCTCTCTTATAAAATTCTGCTGTACTCAATCAGTAAGTACATTAATAGTATTGCCAGGGAAATCAGATCTTTGTTGAATGATGATCAGGGGGAAAAAATGGTATTTTGAACAAATCAGATTGGATTTAATTTCCTTGGTCAGCATAAATAGACCTGCGTGCTGAGAACGCCAAATGAGCTGGACTTTTGTAATGTTCAGTCTTATCAGTGTGGTAACATTGCAGTCATTTGAGATTTAAACATTTTTTCGTAACATGACTGATAGATGGAAATGATAACGGTGCTGCTTTGACTTGAATTATAAACTCCAGTGGATGGAAAATTTTATGAAGACAAACATAGCAAGTACTTGTCTGCACTCTTACCTATGCTAGGAAACCTTTTGTGTTAAACAAAGAGAATGCATGGATGGAGCCCTGAACTGAACCTCAGCCACCTCCAAAGCAAAGGACTCCAGGTGAGGATGATGTAGGTAGTGAGGCAGATGGGAAAGAGGGAGTCTGCTTTCAATTTATTAACCAGAAAATTTTAGTATCTACCATAATTATTTCCTAAAATAGATTCTATGGTTGAAAATACGCTTCAAAAAACTTAGTCTGTCAGGCAGGTGTGAGAAAGTTGTAATTAGTAAATTATGAAACATTTACTCATCCTTAATTTTCATGCCTAGACTTTTAGCTGGCAGTAAGGTATGGTGCATTTCTGAAACAGATTTCCTTTAAAAAGAAAAACCGAAATATATCGTGGCTCATATAACCAGCTGTAAGTAAAAAAAAATAGAGTTAAAAGAAGTAACTGATTTGATGGGCTTGAAATGTTTTTGCTCACTCCAGAAAACTGACAGCTTCTTTTGGCTTTGTTATAAAGGATTAGTTCAGATAAAACATGAACAATAGAAAGTGTGTTCTACAATTTGAAGGATGGCAGATAACACAGCTGGATTTGAAGTGAGCAGCTAATACTTCTTTTGGATAGTACTCACATGCCGTTCCCTGGATTATAACTGCTTTGAGATCTGGAGGATCCCAGTGTAAGAAGTCTTTCCTTTTTTAGTTAATTTACTGTTTGCAGAAGAAAATACTTTGCAACAAAAGGCCCTTTTGCTTCTTTAAAATAAAGATGCATTTAAACAGTGATCTGATATAAAGCAATCTTGTACATTTTTGACTTTTAAGAGCTTTTGTCAGTTGACAAGTGCAACTGAACAAAGAAAGCTTTTTATTTTCTTTATTTTTGTCTAGTTATGAACTGGGTGCAGAAGTCGGTCGGTTATCACATTCATGATTATAGCATTTTGTCCTCCTGTATTTCTGTGTAAGAGGTGCCAGTTTTTGTCCAAACAAAATCAAAGTAAACTTTAAATGCAGTAGCTAATAAGGACTGAAGATGGTGATTATTATTTAAGTGAAACAAATATCATGAAACTGATACTTTAAAGTCCAGAAGAGTCACACAATTATCTAGTATTCATTCTATGGTGTATTTTGCTATAACTTACTTTGATTTGTAGGTTACACCTGCATTAGAAGCATTGTGCCTGTTGTTTCAGGAAATGCTCTGGGCTGAGTTCTTGTCCTTTTCTGGTGGTGGTGGTGCTGTCTATCACTGTTGGCCTACTTTATTCATTTAGGAGTAGGGAAATAATGGAATATTAATTTTCTTTTATGACTCAGAAAGCATTTCTGACCCTTGAGTGTGATGGTGACATGCTTCGTTGTTGTCCTGCTTGATAATTCAGAACATAAAATGAGTATGTCCTGCCCAGTAGTGATTCAAAGCTGTTAGCAGGTCGTGCTTAGTTTGGACTGTTCTGATTCTCCTACTATAGATCTACATTTTATAAGCAGACCAGAGCATTTACAGGGCAGAGATTCTCCATTCCCATTTTTCTTGGGAGCTAATAGGGATTGGATTTTTAATTTTTTTTTTAATGCCTTGGTTACGTGACAGAGATGCTTGCCTGAAAATTTGTCTGGTTTCTCCAACTATCAAGTGGTATAAGTTAAAAAGAAATTTCTTCTTCCTACAAACCTTGCCTCAGTTCTTCCCAGCACTGCAGCAGTGCTGCTGTTGCAGATTTTGCTTATTTTGAGTCAAAATAAGACCAGATACATGCTTTAAGATTTGTCTTGCACCTTAAGAGAAGTAAAAAGAGCTTTTACCACAGCTGTCTACCGTTGATTAATCTTTATTGAAGAAAAGCTTTATTTATAGGAAATACCTTGGAAATGTGTAATCCTTAAAACAAAGTACAGTATAGAAGAGCTGCTCTTGCTGTAAGCCAAAATATTTTTTTAAAGCTTGAGAGAAAGAACTGCTTGTGTACATGTACAAGTATGATTGAGAGAAATCTTTAAATAAACTTGGAAACCAGTTGTTCTTCTGCTGTAAGGGCTGCAGAAATGTGTTACCTGTAAAGGGTTTGTTGTTGTATATAATAATGCTTTTGCTAAGATGGAAATAGATATTTTCAGCTCATTTAAGCCTAAGCTTGAGTCTTCACACTGGTGTGTGTGTCTGTAGCTGCGTGTCGGGTGTTCACCCTCATGGCAGTACTTGGCTCCATGGGCTTCTAAAGCCTGGTGTCTCCAGGCTTTTCTATAGCTTTTTAAATTTATTCAAAGTATTTTTTTCAATAGGCTTGCTTTCTCATAAACCCTTGTTTTCTTACTTATATTTAGATTTGAGATTTTGGAAAGTAGTCCCCAATTAAAGTTTTCTCTGGCAGTTTGCACAAGCAAGAAGGGAAAATTTGTTGTGGTTCATCATCAGTAACGGGGGAAGATTAGGGCTGGTTCGTTGTAATAGATTAAAATAATGATTTGCAACCTAGGATGATCAGCATTCCTTTCTGATTCTAAAAGTGGATGATTATCAGGAGGAGAGAATGTATTTTAAAAGGTGCTGCATGTGTTGTCTTCAAGGAGCCCATTGCCCACTGAGCTGTGGACATCAGACTTCTTCCTGCTGCAGGCTTTGCAAATGGGAGAATCTCTCAAGTTTTACTAATTTTACTATTCAGAGAATTTCAGTAGTTCTGAGTGTTAGAAATTTGGGTAACTATTTTGAAAGCTAGATTTCAAAGAATGCAGTTATTTTCTAGTGGGCCCTCTTTAATTTTTTTTTTAAGAAATCAGAATAATTTATTAAGCTATAAAAGCTATGAAATGTTTATGTATTCTGACACTCACACTCCCAAATTAAAATTGCTGTGTATGCTTGTATCAGAGTACATTTTGGTTGCTCTGCTGAGAATAAATCATGTGCTGCTCATGGCATTACACCTGCAAATGAGTTTACAGATTCATTTATTGACTTACTTTTAAAATGGACAGACACAGTCCATTTCTGCAGATTTTTTGGTGAATGTTCTGTCAGGGTGTGGAGCCAATGTCTGTAGCAGGTTTTGATTTTGAACACCCTGTGACACATTAGTTTGTACAGTCAGGCACTTTAGTTCACACCTTTTCCTTCAAATCTTCTCCACATAATTAGATATCAATCCCAGATCGGAAGCATAATATTTTTACTCTGTATCTAGAAGCTGCTTTTATTATTATGGAAACATTCCTGTGTGGAGGTGCCAGGAGGCTGGATTTAGTTTGCTGTCTGGCTGTCAATGACTATTCTTTGTTCAAGTAGTTATCTGGCTAATGTAGCTTCAGGATTTAGACTTGTTATGTATTCAGTGTCCTTTCTGTCTTCATTCCAGTAACTCCTCATGTTTTGCTCATGCTTTGAACTTCTATAAACACCTCAGCATCTTCTCCCAGTTGGTGAAGAGGCAAAGCAGTTTTTCTGGTTGGCTGCCAAAGAGACTTGTATGCAAGAAATTTCAGTTTTAACCACTGCTGTGTGGAAGGCGGGTTGTGGTCTTAATTATAACTGATTTTACTACTTTCTGGTAAATTTCCTGCACCATGAAAGACGTTTTTGTTTGACTTTTGAATTAAGATTCCTAGCATGCTTTAAACCGTTGTAACCAAGGTTTAGCAGTGGATTAATTGAGAGATTAAGGAGCAATAGAGTCCTTATGAAGTTATAAAGGAAAGATTTGGTAGTCTAGTAGAATGAAAATAATAATTAAAAAAATCCAAAACAAGAGAACTCCACCACTGCCAAAACCCTACTCCATAAAATGCAGAATTTGCCTTCCCTTTTATATTGATTGCTAGTCAATACTAGTACTTTTTATGGCTAGTAACTTTATTGTTGCTAGTAATGAGACATTTGGCAGGCACTAAGCAGTTACAGCATCCATGTGTAAGTATGGAGATGCTACCTGCTTCTTGCCTCTCACACACGTGCACATACATAACATACCAATGTTTTCTGTAAGTGACTGGTTTTTTGAGTTAGAAATCACTGTCTCAGTTATGTACATTCAGTTTTCTTTTTAGAAGCTGTTGCTTGAAAAAAAATCCCTATTGTGTGGTCTCAATGCTGAATTCTGACCTCTAGTTCACACTTCTGTTTAGAGAGAAGAAGTTAGTAACACAGAAATTCTCAGGGCATTTAATGAATAAACACGTTTGTTAATAAAGTGATACCAGTTTTCTGCAGCAAACAGAAGCTACTGATGGCCTTTCTGAAATAAAGTTTATGATTGTGTTTTCTTGTTGCTCAGGCAACTCTTAGAGTCTAGCCTAGGAAAAATGAAGTCCTGCAGCCTTTCTTAGGACCCAGTGTACCTTAAAGGTAATTATTTAAATCTTGAAGATTATTGAAAAACCTGTCTCATTTTTTTTTCCATTTATGATATGAAAAGGAACAATTTAAAATGTATGCTTAAAGAAAAATTGGCAGTAAAAGGGAGAGACTTTCTCATGGAGTTGCCTCTAATTAGTTGTTAGAAGCAGTATCTGAAATAAAGCTGGGTGTGAGAGACTGTGGAAAATTCATGCTTGTTCTGTAAGGACTAATGAGAAAGAAAATGTCATGTCCAATGTTTGTTCATGTGAAAAAGACCTATTTTATTTCATATGAAGCAGACTAAATGACAAATATGTATCTCAAACATTAGGTACAAGGATAGAGGGTTCCTTGGCTTGACAGATGATTTAATTGTGATGTCTTATGAACCTGTGGCTTTCCCCAGGGTGGAAGAAAATCAGTTTCTCTGAAACAGGTACCAGTAAAGTTTGTTGTCACTGATGGTGCCAGGGACCAACTCTGAGTGACCATGTAAATATATGACTGCTCATGGAGGCAATACTCAGGTAAAATCAGGTGCATTACTCACAGAAAGTTCAAAACCTGTTCAGTGTACTGAACAGACACCTAGCCTTGATTTCAAGTTTTTTAAGAGAATACTACGTGCAAGTAGTGTAATGTAACACAACAAATATCCAGCATTGTGCTGATGTTAAAAACTATATTACACTGTACCAAATATAATTCCCTGTGCTTCAGCTCCTATTTGTATATTTTTGAGTCTTGGATGATTTTTGAAAGGTTTGTTTCAAAGGAAAGAATATCCACATAGTTGTACTTCTCATAAAGACATTAGGCTGTAATAAGGTGAGAGGGAGAGAAGTTTTAGCAGCCCTCATCCTAGTGATTTTTAAAATTGTAATGCTGGAAAGCAAACAACTTTTATGTTTAATTTAGACCTCCCAAAATTGTACCCCATATGCAAACCTGATGAAACAAACATGCTGCACTTACCAAATAGTATTATGAGAAGGGCAATTGGCATCACAAACAGACCCACGAGCAAATCTGCCACCGCCAAGGACGTCAGAAAGTAGTTGGTAGCATATTGTAACTTCTTCTCCAAGGACACGGCCAGAATGACGAGTATGTTCCCCCCAATGGTGGGGATTATCACCAGGAGGATCAGCAATGCTACCCAGTGCACTTTGTTTCCTTGTTCCTCACTTGGGTAGTCCTGCTTGGGTGCTCCTGTTACCGAGAGAGGCGACAAAGATGCATTGCCAGCTCCAGATCCGTTCAAGGGCTGTAAAGGATGGGACATTTTCGTGTGCAGCGGAATGTCTTCAGGAGCTGTATTTTGCACAGGAGTTGCGAACGATGTAAGAGTTCTCTGTTCCTCTCTGGTCCAGGATGGTCCTGAAGAAAGGCCAGCATGGTCAGTATAGTGAACTGGTCATCTGCTATTTTGAGATACTGTAACCATGTCTGAGCTGCTATCCAATTTTTTTATTCTGTGCCTTGCTGGGTGCAAAAGAGTTTTAAAAATGAAAGTCCTGTCTCATATCCATCTCTGGTTGGTAGGGTTCAGGGGTCCGGTCTCCCCTTTAGAGTGACGTTCAGATTTCAGAAGGTTGTAAGGAAAAAATCAGTAGCTGTCAAAAATAAGCAGTGCATTAGCTTCCCTTGTTTTGGGTTTGGTTTTTTTTTTTCCTGCAGTAGTAAAGAGTGGTAGATGAATCTGAATGCAGAACGATTGCCTTTAGGTGCAGTCTATGTAGATTTGCTCCTGAGTACAAACTGATGCAGAGGCAGATGCTGAGGTTGTGTATGTGCAACTCCTCCTCTCCCGAGTGTCTAGTCTCTAGCAGCATGTGCGTAGGCAGACAGCAGTTCCCATATTTCCCCTTATTAAGAATCCTATTTCTCCTCAGAGGGTAACCCCAAAAATATCTTCAGAAATTATGTATGAGGTTTCCGTTTTAATCTCAGCACTTCCTAATTTATCAGGTGAGGGTCAGGAAGCTACAGACAATAAAACACTGCTGACAGTCTCAAGGGAACTGTAGAAATTTATCGAACAGAGACATCTAAATTTACCCATTACTTGAAGGGGTGGGGGTGAGCAAAATGCTTGTTTTTGTAATCTAAGCAAGGCTTTTATTAAGCACAGCCCATTCTCTCCCTCTCTTTCTTTCTCTGTCAACTCTGCTAAAGACTTAAGGCTTGCATTTCCCCCTTCAAGCAGAGACTCAAACAGCTGTCCTGGCATTAAGCTGAACAAATGCCCAGTTACTGAGAAGACTTGATGTGTTGCAGTTTTCAGGTGAAGAAGCCTTACCTCTTTCTCTTGCATTTTAGTAGAGTTCACTTTGCATCCAGGAAAATCCTTAATAATTTTCTTTTTCATCATATGGTGAAAGTTGAGATTTTTCACTACTTTCTGGAAAAGAAGTTAATTTGCTTTTGGCTTTTATAATATTTCTGAAGCTTGTTTCTTTGTGTGCTTTTTTAGCACATTTGTTCTATCACGAAGTTTAAGAATTTCTGTTTTGGGAAAACTGTGTTTCTTCTCATCCAGGTATTTTCTCCAGCTCTGAAATGGAGGAGAATAATAATTCTTATCACATGTAGAAAAGGATAGAAATAAGGTTGTATTCTCTTTTGCTGTTCTTTAACTTCCATTCTTTGTTGATTCTTCTTAGATGATCAGCAGAGTCTGTGTGCAGTTCTCTCTGCTCATAAGCAGAGCTTGCAGTTTGCTGCTATCCTTGTTCGTTGATTGACTCCTTCCAGCGTATCCAGCTCCAGTGTTGGAAAAGCAGGGAAATGAGTGGGTGGGGGATTTGGCTGGAAATGAGACAGAGAGGGTTAATTGTTTCACTGCTCCAGCACTATAATGTGTGCTCCCTGTAGCTGTATCAGGATGTGCAGGTCCTGGAAATGACCCTTCACACTACAACCTTCTGTCTCTGTGCACTGTTGCGTGTCTGTCTGTCTGCTGCTCGCTCTCTGGGCTCTCTTGATCACTTGCTTTCTGTACAGAAGCGCAGTTAACCCTGAAAAGTTGTGCAGCCCTGTAAACACTTCAGGTTTTTTCTTGCCTAACTTAATAAAAGTATTGTCTAGCACACTTATTTTAAGTGTGTGCACTGTTCCTTTAAAACTTTCCTTCTGCAGCTGCTTTTTATTATCCTGAGTGTTCTCTTTTCTTACCGTCCAACTTTCAGTCAGATGTGTGGATAGCCTCAACATCATCTTATAGTTCTGCATTAAAATGGAAATAGAGTTCAATTCCAAGGACATTAGCCGCAAAATTGTGTAATAAGTCTTTGAGTAAAGGCCAGAAGAGACCATGAGATCATGGTCTGATCCTCTGTATGACACCAGCCATTACATTCTATGAATTGCTAGTGCTCAGCAGCCTTCAGCTGGAAATCAAGTCCTCAGTGAATTGTACATCATTTTATATTTCTTTTAAAAAGACAAATATTGCATCTCTAGAGTGCAGGTATTGTGGCCCCAAGAGAGAAGGCTGCTGTCAGAAATTAACAGAAATACTTAAAATGTATTGAGCTCATACAATAGAATTTTCAGTAGTTTTCACTTGTTCCTTATTTTTCCTGTTTAAAGAGAACTGTCAATAAGATTCCATGCTGTATTAATTTACAATTGAGTGTTATTTCTTTATTCATCAGAAAAGTATATATTACAAAAATAAAGATTAATCCAGCTATGGTAATACTATTTCCTTATCTGGCCACCTCCCTATTTTCACCACTGACAGTACTGAGAGAACAGAGCAGAGCACATGAAAACATATAAAAAGTGGAAATTGAGACAGGACAATACCTACCAAATTTGGATTCAGTTTTTCTTAAGCTCCACTATGTCTAATCAACTTCTGGTTTATATTTTATAAATCTTGAAGGATATCCTGCCATTAATCTAGCTGTACTTGAAGTTTTTACTGCATATTGTTCTGATGAAAGCTAATGAATACATTTATATCTAATTGAAAAGGAAATTATTTTTAAAATACAGATAAAACCAATTATCTTAGGAACTTGCAGAAGATGATACAAGTTTAGTGGTATGTTGGCTTGCAAGCATTTTTACCTCTTGGGTGCATTGTTTAATTTCAGGGAGTTGAAAAACATACCTGCCCTTTGTGATGTTTTCTGAACTTTACTAGGTTTGAATTATTTGAGAAGCACATCCTTCTCTGTGTCTATTACAGACCTGCAGCAGGTTCTTCCCTGTATCTTCTGGCCAGGCTTTTTCTGCAGGCCACTGTCCTGCCCCTGTGTCCAGCTCTTCTCCTGTGTTAAGGATGGTAAACCTTAAATCATGCTAGACCCCACTCCTGGTCCACTGTAAATTGAATATTTGAGCCATACATAGATATTATTTTTATTTCCCATCCCTTGCTGTTACTTCTGTTTTCAAACTGCCAATGTTATTTTATAGAGCTGTGTCTCCATCAGGTATGAGCTGTCTCTGGTGAGTGCTGTTCAGTCAGTACATATCCCTCAAGTTCACTTGCTGTGTTGTACACAAGATAGTTGCAGGAAATTCCTGGTTTGGGAATAGCTGGGATCATTTTGTCCAGAGGGAGATGGCATGTTTACTCTACACTGAATATATCAGTTTGTTGCGTTTTTCTCTGGAGGTTTTTCTTTTCTATATATTTCCCTTTCTGTTGCACATCCCCTCCTCCATAAATGACCACAAACTGTGCAGTTAATATCTGCATTTCTCCTTTGTTAACTCATTCGTGGATGAAATGAAACTTCTATTAAGCTTTTTATTTATTTATTTATTTATTTACATTGCCACTACACCACTAAACTTGTGGAAATAGTTCTGTATAAAATGATTAATTCATGACCAATAGTTTATAAAAGTTATAAATATTTAGAACTTTTTGAAATATGACTGGGGACACTTAATGAGGAATTTAGAAGATATAGTTGACATTGCTCTTCACTTCTCTGACATTTCATTTTTCAATGAGTTGTATAGTCCTTAAATATTTAGACTAAAAAAGAAGTGCATGTTAGTGATGCTTCAGATGCTTCCATTTTTAGTCTCAATCACGAAACCAGTGTGATGGGTTTTTTTCAGTATTCTGTATACTTACTGATGATACCATATATATATGTGTGTGTTTGTATTTATGTAGGGTTTTGTGTTTAAAAGTTGCTGAAATATAAAGAAAAATAGCAGAAATGCATTAACCTTGAAGATGTGCAGCTTAGAGGATTGGAGATAAACTGCTCAAAGAATGTGCTTTTAACTGGTCTGTGATCTAAGACACTTGAAGTGGAATATGCTCCAAGATATGGCAGTCTGAGTTTTTAGTTTATGTTGGTGCATACCTCGTGGAGAAAAAAGATAATAGTGGATTTTTAACAGCCAATGTACCTAACTGTGATACTCAACTTTCAGTAGCCCAATAAGGCTCTTGCAGTGAAAGCCTCCTGGGAATTATGATATCTGCAGATGTAGCAATTGTAAAGACTTTCAGAAAAAAAACAGTTTCGGTCAACACCATGGTTGGAAGAGGAATCTGACCACCTTCTCTGTCTAGCTGACCTGGGCAATTTTCTTTCATATTAGTCTTTGTTAACAATCAACATATTGGTTTTCATTCTGTTAATTTTATGCACTGGAGGCTTAAGAAAAGTTTTCTTTCATCTCTCTTTGGAAATAATGAAGAATTCAAAATTATCTTTGGTTTCTCAGAAATTCTAGGTTACTTACAAGCTAAGTATCAGCTTTTTATGGAGACAATACAGTATTTATGTATATATATATATATATATAAATGTCATTATATATATCAAAGAAATAACAGTCCCAGAAAGGAGTTCAGAGTTGAGGCTAAGGCAGTTGGGCAGGAGTCAGGGAGCTCCTCTGTGTTTTCACTGGTTCTAGTTCCTGGGAAGATTCAAAATCCATAGTGTAGGGTGTTTGTTTCTTCTGGAGGTTTCAAGAGCAACCAGTTTGTGTGTAAAACTAATAAAATGCCAGCTGTTACGTTTTGCTGAGAATCTCTTATTGCTGTCTTGGTGCATCTTTATTTTTCTTTATGATTTTGTTTGACTTTTGAAACAAACCAAACTCGATCTTGGAGGAAGTCCTTCATCTGCAGCCCATTTATCACAACAGTAACACTTACCCTGATGTAGGATGGAAACAAAGCTGTAGCTGACTACACTGTTGAAGTCCCATGGAAGAAACTTCTTGAGATTTTTGGCTTCTTTATCCATTTAATTTCCTGCTAACAGAACAAAGTCGAAGGTAGTTATGATGGTGGGTTTTTTGTGTACAGGTCTGGGTTCACTGACGTCTGTGGTTTCATGGCTTATGTAGGAGCAGCTGAGCAATTTTCAGATGAAAATGAAGGAAATAATAGGGCCATTTTTTTGTCCTCATTTTGCTGTTGTAGTAAAGTGTAATTGCAAAAGCAAACTGCTTGAGTAAAACCAGTGTTAGGAAAAAAGGAAGGAACCAGTGCATTAAAGATAATTTGGTTTTCAAAAATAGACATTGCCTATCTTTCTAAGATACACAGCCTAGTTTAGAGACATGCCTTCGGCTTTAATGTAGGAATTTTAAGATGAAATTACTGGACTGTGTTATGGGAAGGTCATGCTAGAGGACTATGGTACATTTCTTCTGTCCTCAGAATATATTAAATCTGTTCCAGGCTTAGAATTTTTACTGTGACTTTAAAGAGGGGAGGAAAAATTTGTGTCTGGAGATAAAACTTCTGCCCACTGAATCTCCAGATGTTATTCTGGTGTTTCGTGTGATGTTATTTTCTGTGTTTAACTTGCAGTAATGACAGATACCTGTATTAGCACTGAGTAGAGTAGTGGGTTGCTGAGTGTGAGCTGTGACAAACCATCTCTCTTTTTTAGTAGTGTTAATAAGATTTCTCACACTCTTCATCATTTCTCTCCATCTCCCACCAGAGGTTTCTACTCTGTAACCACATTGATTCAGCCATCAGCAGTCAACAGAGTGGTGGAGGTCTCCAGCAGGGAGCCAGAAGGGGGGACTTGGTTTGGGAGCCTGTGTGGGGCTTGGTACCAGTGAAGCAGAAACTTCCTCCATC
This sequence comes from Pycnonotus jocosus, assembly GCA_013400435.1. Taxonomy (NCBI): domain Eukaryota; kingdom Metazoa; phylum Chordata; class Aves; order Passeriformes; family Pycnonotidae; genus Pycnonotus; species Pycnonotus jocosus. The sequence goes on along the minus strand of VWYP01001175.1, from coordinate 187,281 downwards.
AGCAGGAGGACTGTCCCTCTGGATTGTGCTGAATGTCATATCAGCAGCTCGAGGGGCTGTGCTCTCAGTGAAGGGCCAGGGGAAGGAGAACATGGTCATGTTTTAAACATAGTCCCCAGCTGGATTACCAGATGGAAGTAATGCCATGGGAGCACAATTGCAGCCTGTGACTGCTTATGAGGGCTTTTTAAACTTTTCTTTTGATGACTTGACAGAATTGTTTTGAGTTTTATAAATTTTACAGAGCATGGGTTTGGATTTATATGGGCTGACCTTTGGCAACATGGTGTAGGATTTTGTAAAACATCTCAGCAATAAAGGAGTAAGCCAATGTTACTGCTTCAGCATTGATGCCAGCAGTGCTCTTGTGCACTAAGGTCCTGTTCCTCTGATACACACTTTCACAAGACTCTTTCCAACTTTTTGATCTGCCTTCTAGATCTCTGTTTAATGAAAGACATTTTTTGAAGATTAAGGTTTTGAGAAAACTGAGGAAAGTGATGGGACCCGTTAAGTTGCTGCAACTTCCAAAGTGGATTTATGGAAGCCTCCTGTCAAAATGTTTGACTGTTTTATGGATAGATTTGAGATAAAAGTATTTTAAATAATGGCCACAAATAATTTAAATCTGACCAAGAATTCAGAAATCAATTAGTGCACCTTAACACTGATTTTATAATAAAAACTGTGTTAGAACTTCTGAGCCTGCAGAAACAAATATGTGTCCAAGTTAATGATTCTATACAATCCAGCTTTTTGAACAGGAGTTTAATGATTAATGCTTCAGAGGGCATAATGACATCTTTGCCACAAAGTGTCTTTCTCTTTGGCTCACAATCTGCCTGTTTAACATTATATGAAGTAAAGCAAACACAAAGGCGTTTAGGGTCTTTGTGCAAGAGCTGAAGTCTTCTGTGCAGCTGAATGCTTGGCCTCATTTATTACAGGATTTGTGTCTCCTGGTCTCCACATCAGCTTGTTTTTAAAAAAACATTGTCAGTGTCTAAGCTATTATTTGAGCAAGAGACTGATAGGTAGTTTTAAATGTCTTTTAGTTTGTCATCTTCACTCATAAGGTACGATAGAATTATTCTGTTGCCCAGCTTTTCTCCCTTCCTTAACATTTGTCATCACAGCTGCATCTGAGAGGCAGCAGTTTCCAGCAGCTTTGTGTTTCCTTCTCTCTTGTGGTTTGTGGTTTTGTTGTTGTTGTTGTTGTTTGGTTTTTTTGCTGCTGTTGAAGGCTGGGGGGTTGTAAGGTGATGTTGGTAGATGGGATTCTTTCCCCATGTGGATGCTTTGGGAAGACACACATGGAAGTGGTGGGTGGGGGGGAAGATGTGGGTGCTTGTTGCCATTACCGCTGAGGCATTGAGTAGCCTCTGAAGCATGGGTGCCTTTGGGTCCCTTCAGCAGTTCTGGAGGAGGACTGGAGCCTGTGTGGTGGTGCAGCCTGTCTGATCAGCTGGAGCAGGAGAGAGGAGTACAGAGAGGAGTTCAGGACTAGTTGTCAGAGGAGACCGTAGGAAAGTGTTGAAATGGAAATAGCTAGAGTAGAAATTATTTGATTATGTGTGTAGAGTATAGCTGAAGTATGAGTGTGTCATTATATGAACATGTCTTCTGTTCCCCATCACAATGAGAGAAGAGAATGAACTAGATTATTGCTTAAAGTCTTTTCCATTTGTGTTTTCTATGATTCAGCTATTCATTTTAATAAAACCCTTGCTGGAGTATATCCTATAGTGGTTTTTCTCTCTTGAGTTGTTGAGTGCTTGACAGGCAATGACTTTACATGATGTTACAATTCCTGTGTACAAACAGGTACTGCTGTCACCCTCCAACCTCCATCTTTCAGTGTAGCAAATGTAAAAAAGGAAGCTAAAACTAAGGCGCTCTTTGTTTCTTCCTAGGTACATTTTAGTATGAAATCAGTTTATAGCAGAAGTAAATGCTTACAAGACTGCTTATAGGATTGTGAATGTGACAATTAAAATGCTAGTCTAGGCTGCAAGACACAATGAAGTGGTGTGAAGAGCCAGATGATGTTCACTCTATAAACAGATATAATGAAATCACTTAAAATTTATAGTTTTACATCCTTCTTCATCATGAATGTGTACTTACCAACTGCATGGCATCGTATTCATCGTGCCATGAGACTCAACATGCTGAACTTGGCAGTGTTCCATATTATGGAGTGGTTTGTGTGGCATCCAAATTAAAGGAGGAATAAATATGACCATGAAGACAGGAAAGAAATCAATATATTAACACCTGTGAATTCTGCACTACTTCAGAAATACTCAATATTTACAAAGCTGTTTGCATTAGCAAAGTGTACTTCTGGCTGTGGGAAATTAAGGCTCTCTTTCATCTTCCAACACTGGGCTGGAAGTTTTGTTGCTGTAGAGACCAGCAGGACACTGATTCCCAGCTGGCGAGGCACAGAGCATCTACACCCATTTCAGATCTCTTAAAAGGCAGCAACAGTCCCAGCATGACACTAAGGACGCAGCAGTAGATATTGCTCATAAACTGATTGGAAGTGTGTGTTGTATCAGCATTTCCTCCTGTGCTGTGATTTACAGCAGTAGGTGGGGGTGAGGAGGAGTTGGCAGAAGCTGTGATTGCAAAAGGGAGTTTGGGACCCACCAACCTTGAAGGCTGATTGAATAGTGGAGGTGAGTTTTGTGTCTACTGATGGGAAATTTAGTACTGTGTGTCTCATGGACGGTAAACCTCTGCTAGTGGAAAGCCTGTCGAAAAGGCATGATTTCTGGAGATAAAGACTTCAGCCTCAATGGATATATCATTCTGCTGGGTGATCTTTTAAAGGCAGAAAATAAGCACTAAGGAAGACTTCAGTAGTGGGAGTTGTATGTGATTATCTGCAGTGATAGGCAAGTTTATTAATTTGTTAGTTAAACTGTTCTCTTAGCCCATTTGTTCCTTCTCTTTGGTTAAGCTTTGGGAAATGAAAAAACATAGTGTGTAAGAACAATTTGAAATTTTCAGGTATGAACAGAGTAGAGTCACCATATTTTGAAGAACACTAATAATAAACAATATTCTTTTTTTGCCTTTCTCTAGGACTCCAGAGCAGTGTCCGAGCGTGGTTTCTTTGCTGTCAGAGAGCTACAATCCCCACGTGCGCTATGGGGCTGCCATGGCTTTGGGGATCTGCTGTGCAGGCACTGGAAACAAGGTGAGGGCCAGAAAGAAGGATCTATGGCCAGGACTGTTCCTGCTCCCTCCTGCCACAGACACTTTTGTGTGCAAACACCACACATGCAGATGGATTTCTCACACATGTACACTACCAGCCAGCTGGAGTACAGCACTACTTTAAATTCTTTAATTTTTCTGAGCATGGAGTTTCTTTTCCTGCTTGTCCAGAATAGATAAATTAGAATGTTTTTATACATTACTGCCGCATTCTTGGAATTTTGTCTTCAAAACTTTTCTTAGAGTTTTCTTACTGTCAAGTTGCCACTGAACTTTAAATGTATGTTCAGTACTCCAAAATCAATACTCCTTTGCCCTTGGAGTGCCAGTGACAGGAAAACAGCAGGTGTTTTGCTTAACTTCTAGCTCTTTTCATCTTTCCTGTGATACACAATTCATGGAAGATCCATGTTGTAAAGCCAAGTGCAATAAAATTTAATTAAATTTCTTGTAGTTTCAGGAGTACATTTTATTCTCACTTTATAAATATCAGTGAAGGTTAATTCTTATGGATGGTAAAAGACCTTTTATAGTAGGATTCTCGCTTCTGCTGTGGGAATTGAGCACTCACTGGAACAAGCAGCAAGTAAACTTGGGAGTAAGCTCCCTCTGCTTCTCCCACATGTGTATAGTAATCTGTAGTGGTACAGAATTGCAGTTTCAGAAGAGGTGCACAGGCAAAGTAATATGTTATGCTTCTGAGTCTTTGGTGAATCTTTGCTTGTCTGTCTCATTTCTTCCTGTATTAAACACTTGGTCTGTGGCTCCTGCGTGAGCACTCCCGAGTGTAACTTGTGCTGCCAAAAGCACAGAGTGCTGACGTGCACTGCCTGCCATCTTTAGTAGCTAAAGCAAATCTGAGAGTCCTATTTTTATCCAGGTTGCTTTATTCTCAAGTGGAAGGTGGAATCAAGGAGTTAGTTATTTTTAACCTGCTGCATCTGACAAGTTAATTTAGGTGGAAAGGCTTTTAGTCGCAAGAATGAGTCTTATTTCCAGATACATCGTGTGATGATCTAAACTATCTGATTACACAGAGACATGTCTTCCAGAGCTTCTATTAGTAGGTTTTGAAGGCCCAAATAGATTCTGTTTCGGAGATCAAAACGTTCAGCTTTTTGTCACAATGGGTGTTTCATCCATGGTACTGAATGCTTGCCAAAGAGTGAATGAGTCACCTTCAGGTGAAGAAGCACAGCCTCCAACACGGCTCAGATGGCAAAAGTAGTCTTAGTGAAGGCATGAAGTTATTTTAGAAGTGGTTCTTTCAAATGCTGTTCTGTATAAAATGAACTTGTTTTTAAAAGCCTCACCCTAATGAAAGTAACACCAAGAGGGGTCTGAACTGGGAGTCTCTTGAACTCGGCACTCAGCTGGTTTGCTCATGTCCTCAGTTTAAGTATGGACAGACTGAACTCTGAACAAGAGATTACTTAAATAATGCTAAATACTAAATAAAGTATAAGGCCAAGAATTTGGAATCTGATGTGATGAACACATCTGTTGCTTATACCTGCTGTTTAGCTGTTGCTCTGTTTCTGCAGGTCGAGCTTATTCCATCCATCCATCACTTATTTTTAGTGTTTATTTTCTTTTTCTTCACAACTTTTAGATTAAAATCTACAGAAATAGAGATTTCTGCTTCATTTGCCAAGAACAGGCAAAACATTTTTTAAAGTATATCTGATAGCATCGATGTAATAACCTTCCATTGGAGAATTGAATCCTGGTATACTAAAAATAGTAGTACTAACTCTCTTACTCTGTATTTGTTAATTTCTTTTAGGAAGCAATCAATTTGCTTGAGCCCATGACAAACGATCCCGTGAACTACGTGCGTCAAGGAGCCCTCATTGCATCTGCCCTTATCATGATCCAGCAGACTGAGATCACCTGCCCAAAGGTAGTGTGTCCCACCTCACATACCACCCTCTCAGGTGGGAAAATTGTCTTGGATGCCAAATCTTTAGTGCTTGGCACTGCATGTAAGCATAGCAAGAGACTGAACATGTCTTGTAAAGAGCCAGAGCTGAATGTACAGGGGGAAGCTCCTGCTTGGATCAGAGCATGTGCTCTGAATGATGGGAACATGCCTCAGGGATGGCAGCATTGTAACCCTGGGGACTACGAGAATAAATGCTCTTCCTTAAAAGGTCTCTTGTAATGATAGGAAAGTGACTGTAAAGACATTGATTTTGATGATAGTAAGCTTAGTTTTGGATGTGGTCACCATGCAGAGAGGTCCTGTTAGAACAGTATTTCCTTTGAAGTTAATATTACATTTTTCAGGTGAAACAGCTTCAGAACTGTCAGAACTGGCTTAGTGAGTTTATAACAAACACTCCATATTTTAATGTTTTCTACTCATAAGGTGAAAAGGGTTGCATATGCTATGTTTAGCTTTCAAAAGTAGGTTCCCTGTAAGTGTGTGACAGGTGATGATATGCAAACATTTGTACAGACTAAAAGTCCACATTAGGAGAAGCTCTGAGGTTCCACATTTCACCTGCTCTGGTGAGTGCTGAGGCAGAGCAGTAGCTGGTACTTTGCTACTCGTCTGCTGCATATTGGTTTTATTGATGTTATTTTAGAAATTGAACTGTGATAAAAACAGACACTTTTTTACTGCATTTGGATGAGAAGAAGGGAAAGAGCCTCTATCCAGTGGAAAATTTTGCTTGGGAAAGTCAGAGAAGGAAATCTACAAATGCAGGTGTTTGGGTATTTCTAAGTCACGGAACATGAAAATTTGCTGGCAGACAGTTTGTTCCTTCAAATTCTTTAAAAAAATAGAAAGAAAAATGTTGGTTTTCATTGAGCAGAATCTGGGAATGTTGTTTATATTATCAGAATTGTAGTTCAAGTGAATAAGCCAAGAATAGTAGTTCACTTGAATAAGCTAGTGGAGAACACTAGACTTCTGTTGGATTCCCTTGTCTTCCAAGATACAAAGTTTCTGTAATGTGAAGTTGAACTATCTCTCTGTGGAAAGAAATTAATTGTTGTTTTTATTGTTTGTTCCTTGGTCAGGTAATTGGAATGCCAGGCCTCAATATAGGACATCAGGTTTAATCATTTTGTATTGCTCTAGTACTGGACAAATTATATAGCTCTCCTGTGCCTCCTTTTCCCACCAGAAAGGATTAAGGATGATACTTTTATATATGAAAGGACATTATGAGAATTGATTCATTTTAGTTTGCAAAGCACCCTAATCCTCTTGGAATGGGAATTGCAGTCTGCTCTGAATCAGTCAGCCATCCTAAACCATGGATCACTTGCTGAGTCTGCCTGTTGGAGTTTCTGACTTTTCGAGATGATAAGTGCAAGACTCTGGCCTGAAGAAAAATCTGGGTAGGAAAATAGCTAGTGAAAACACAGATTATTTGAGGTGTGTAATAAAGCAGATCTCTTTTCCCAAAGAGGCCTGGAAACTTAGACTTCCAAGTCATGTGTGATATTTCTTCTTGATAAAAGGGTGGTTAAAATAGTTGGCTGGCAAATACAGGATGAGTGGCTGAGGAGTCAGTGGCTTGTTTAAAAATGGAGATAGAAACTGAAACAGCTTGATGCCAAATTCTTACCTGATATAAATACAGAAGTCATAGAAACACCACAGATACTAAAAAACAAACACAAAACTCCAGATTAAAAAAATAATAAATAATACCTGAAATATTCTGCCAATTCAGGAATTAAACACAGAATATACAAATTTTGCTTTTTATAAATACCCCAGAAGTTAGTTATAATCATTATTGCTTCATGCTCAAAATTAAAAGAAATACTTTGAGGGATATGCTTCCAATTAAGTTATTTATTATCCATGGGAAACTTTTTTTTGGAGCTCTCTGCCAATCTGAAAAGAAATTACTTAACTCTGATGTGAAAGGGTGGAGTTCAGAAAGGGAGCCATTTTTGGATTGCCAGGACATATTTTGGTCTGATTAGATTCCTGAGTGACATGCTGGACACTGTGTGCCAAAGGGTCTGACTTGATGGATGTGGGTATTTGCATTGCTGAATAAGCACCCAGGAAGAGGAGTGTGATGATTTTTGTATCCCACAAGCTGTACAGTCTTGATGGGGTTACAGAGAAGCTACATGTTATGTATCATCATCTCACTGCTTCTCACTGCTTGGTGATGCTTTTCATGTGAGAGGTTTTAATAAAGACTGTGTCATAGAGCCTGGCCAGCTTCCTGTCATTGCTGCTCAGTTTTGTCTCTTCTGGGATTTTACTTTTTTTTTTTTCTTTTTTTTTTTTTTTTAGTTAACATATTATTAGTGAGCTTTGGGCTAGAAATACTTTCAGTTCTCTGCTGATCATTTGGGGTGAAGATGGTAGCAAACAGTCTTCCTTAAATAGTTCAGGATTTTTTTGGGAATACAATGCTGTCAGAGTTTTGAGAGCTGAGCATAGCAATGCTGAAATGCCAGAAATAAACAGAGATTTAAGAATCAAAGTATTTTGGTTTAAAAAAAGCCATTTTTATTGAGAGAAAAGGGTAGATGTATGCCTTTGAATTAACTTCATTGTGATCTTCCCTTTGTGTTAATCATCCTCTTTGTTGTGCTCAATCTTGATTTAAATTCAAAGAACTTAAATTTAAATAAAGGGTTCAAGTAAAGGATTGCAAAATAAATAATTGTAATTATATGAACTCCTTGAACTTGCAAGTTGCTTAAAGGACAAAAAGGGATACCAGGTGTTGAGTAAAGGTGATTTGGTCTCTTTGGAGTTGAAAACAATTCCTCCATGTGCAGCCAACACAGTTTTTCCTGACCTCTCTTGATAGATTTAAGAACCATATTAGTGTTGGATATGAAATATTAACAAGTTTATTTTGTGAAATGGATTCCTAAATTAAAGATGTGATGAGGTCATCATGATAGAAATCAATGACAACTTCATTATATGTTGGTGACCTGCAGGACAATTAAGTCAGCAATTTTGGAGACAAACTACAATTAAATTCAGTTCCTGGTTTTCTGTTAGGATAGTCATCTTGGCAAAATGAGAAAATAATAAACAAGGTCAAGCCTTTCCCTCCATCCTCCTTCAATCATAATGGCCTTTTTCTCCATCTTCCTTCAGTCATATTGGCCTGTTGTTTTTAAGATATGAACAAACCAGGACCAGATGGCTGTTGGGATTTTTTCCCCCATTTACATTAAATACTAGGTCTTGCTAGGCTGAAGAATGATTTTGCAATATTCTGGTAGCACTTTTACTTTATGAAAGCCTGCTACTATGAGATGCTTTTGCCTTCAAGAGGGCAAGTGTATGCAGAATAACTTTGTCTTTGGAAGAAGATAGATACAACATCCAAACAGTTTAAAACCTATTTTATTAGATTTTATTAATGCTTTTGTTCTTAAGAGCTTGCATTTGCCAGAAGCATCGTGCACATACCTGCCAATATTTCCTGTAATTAACTGTTTATAAAATCTTGTTCTTGATAATCTCCTGGGCTTTATGTGCATAAATATTGACTGCTGGAGGGAGAAGTGGTAAATAGCCAGATAAATGACAGCCCTTTGTGGTAGGAAATGGTGCTGAGAATATGAGAATATATATCATTCTCATATCTCAAAGTCTCTGTTGTTTCCTCACTGTTTCCAAGGTTCTGTGTTTGGCTTCATTTGAACTCAGTGCCATGTCATTTTGGCCAGCACTTACTATCAGAATGGGGTGTGTGTTTTGTTAGAAAGATGAAATGAGTCATTGTCTATATCTTAGTGTTCCTCCTAGAAGTTGCCCAAATAAATTTCTTGGTAGCATTTCCAAATGCTGTAGAATTTTTGAAGTGGCCAAAGATTTCAAGGGAGAAACAAAGCTTGTGGGTTTCATAGCATATTAAACTTACACAGTAGTTTGGGTTGTGTTTGTTGCTGTGGTTTGAAGGAAAAAATATTAGCAGATAAAAGGGCTTTACTAGACAGACTCTGGCAGGTTTTGCTTCAACAGCTTAAGAAATGTCTGGCTGTTGACATCTTGCTCCATTTTGTAGGAAGTGAGTGCCCCAGCACCTTCTCCCAAGAGATGGAGCATTGGCTCCATGTGAGGTTGATACCTTCCTGAACTGCTGCAGCCAGAGCTGCCAAAGCAGGCTTTGCCCTGCAGCAATGAATATTTTCAGCTGGGACCTGATCGAGTCAAAATTCCCATTCCTGTGAAGCATTTGCTTTGGAGGACCAGCCTGAACAAGCATGTGGGCCTATTATGCATTTGAGTGTTGAGATCTTTGGTCTCAGTCCTTTGGTCTGGGTTTGCCTGGTCCCTAAGGCTGAGCAGGATAGTCTGTCACCCTTTCATAGAATAATTTTGCTTCTATTGACTTTGAACTCTGGAAAGGGCACACTTACTTAAGTGCATTTTCCAGGCCTGGCAGTGATCCATGGCTCACAATGCAGAGGTATGCAGAATTTATATGAACACAGAATGCTCTTGAGATGGAATTACATATTTTGTATTTTTGTAATAGATGGCATAAGGACTGTTTCTTACTGCAGCTGTTCAGTGCTTGCTCATTGAATGCCTGCTCTCAGCTGATCTGCTGTGACCTGTCCCTGTCACCTGGAGAGGCAGCAGTTGATCTGCTCAGGTTGAGCAGCATCCCTTGCAGTTGTCAGTGTCTCAGACACCTCACTGCCTGCACAAGGTCCTGGTACCAATTTGCAATTCTAGAAACTGCTCAGTGTCTCTGGTGGCAATGTCTGGCCCTACTGCCTTGAGCTAGAAGTTTGTCCTCTCCTTTGTGGCTGCAGATGTAGATAGAGAATTTGGAATACCAGGGACAAAGTAGACCAGTAGTGGGGAGAAGCCTGTAAAAGACATCTTGGAAGAATTCTATTCAAAAATACTTCCTTTGCTTTTGAGAAGGTCAAATGAAGGCTTAGTATGTAAAGAGAGAAAAAAAAAAAAAGAAAAAAGAAAAAAAAGACAAAATGTCACATGAGTATCTGGATTAAAATTAATTTTAAAAAGAGATAAGAAATACTCTTCCAGACAAGCTGTGGGTGTGATGCAGCTTCCCAGGTTTTGACTGGATTGCAGACTGGGATTTTCTGGTCTGCTTTTTCAGCTACAAAATTTATACTTGAGCTATATTCTTGTTCCATTGCATATATTAAAATACATAAGTTATTAATTTATGATAAAGCCCTAGATATTGCTGGTTTTGATACTGTTCTGTCTCTTCAATACTTGGACTACTTGACTCATGCAGTCAGTTTTATAATCTCTCTTTTTTTTCCTTTTTATTATTTTTCACCAGGTCAGCCAGTTCAGGCAGCTCTATTCCAAAGTGATCAATGATAAGCATGATGACGTTATGGCAAAGTTTGGAGCAATCCTGGCACAAGGCATTTTGGATGCAGGTAATTCTCCAAATATTTAAAGCTGCCAAAATTTCTTAAACTTGTTTGGTTGCAATCACTGTAGCAGCAAATTTCATTTGGGAGATGAGGTGCTGGTTTTATGCCTGTCATGTCATAGTAGCAAGAAATCTCAATTTTCAAGGAATTTTAGCTAATTAAAGAAATGAACCCTATTTTGTAGTTTCAGCTTGTGTCAGCATGTTTCTGTCAGGAGAGACTCAGCCCAGTCATTGGGGCAGAATTCATGTCCAGAAGGCTGGACAAATACAGTATTTTTTTCTCTGTCTTTTTTGTCACCCTGAATGTTGATTTATTACAGCATGATAAGTTGCTTCTTTATTTTTCTAAATCATCACCTGCTCCACAAATTTGGAAATCAAGTGATATCTAGTCCTCATATTTTTCTTTTTCTGTTAAAACTTTACATAACCAGTTTTTAAAATTGTATCTATGTATAGATCTACATATGTCTTTAATAACTAATTTTTTCTACTTAAAAGAGGTTGCACAAAGGAGAAAGCACAGTTAACTGCATCAGTGTTTTTTCAGCAGACCCAGTTAGTTTCACAGACTACTGCTACCTTTTTCTAGCAAAGAAAACATCATTTCATGAATGTTAATGACTAAATGTTGAGTCAGGAACAGGTTTCTCTAAAGCCATCAGCATTTCACAAGGGCTAAGTTGCAGGGCCTATTAGGGAAGGTTTCTGTGAGCAAAGAGGACATACAATGTTTTGAATTTTTCCTTCTGCTGAGGTAACACTTATACAGTGCTGTATCTGTCAGTGGCACCTCTTTTGCAAGTTTCCAAACACAATTCTCACATCTGGTCTCTTGTGCTGAGGCCTTCTCTTGCCATGCACCTCCTTATTCCCTGCAATAGGCAGAAACAAGCTGGTTTTTCCTGTACTCTTGACATCAAGATTAGTCCTGAAGTCCATAAACAAAGGAGCCTCAGAATTTGTGCTGTGGCTCAGGCACAGCAGCCTGCAGTGTGGGTACATTGTATGAAATCTCTGCAATCTCCAGGCTGTGTGGTGGGGGAGAAGAACGTGGTGCTGCCTGGAAGCAGGTTTATCTGCATGGAAGCAGGTTTAAAAAGCTTTCCTGGTGGCCATGTGACTGTCAGGCTGCTCTGTCACAGATGACCAGGCCTGCTCAGTAACAGGCACCACCTTCGTGCCTCCTGGGTGCCCCTCCTGGAGCTCACACTGAGCAATGTTCTTGGCACAAGACTCTTAGAACAATTTTGGTCATTCCCATGCTCATACTCAGTTGCTGGGAAGCCAGAGACTAGCTGGCTCTGGGAGTTTTCTCTCGGCAATACAAATCTGTTTTGAATTCTGACCCTTAAGATTAAATCATAAAAATACAACTAAAACTTTATTTGCTTCCTGTGTCACCCATGTATTGTATAATGATTTGGAAACCAGAAATGCCCTGTTTCAATAAACTTTATGAGAATTTGTGCCAACTTTAACCTCATTTTTTTCTTGCTGAGAGATTCAGGAAAAGCTGTGAACTCCTTTTCTTAACCTATTGCCACTTTTGTTAGAGCCTCCTAAAAGAGCAAATTCTTTTTGTCCTTCCTATATGATGAGTTACAGAATTAATTATCACTACCAAGAAGAAAAGGTTCTTTGTGTTATCTGCTGCAGTTGGGGCAATTGAATTTAGTTTTTTGCTGTGTCTTTTTTTGTGGGACGAGAAGAAAAGTCCAATTCTCTTCCAGTGATCAGAAGTGCAAGATTTCCAGTGTACAACTGGGAAATGATGCTGGGATGGGATTTTTGCTCTGACAGTGAGGCAGCCGTTTAGGCTGGTAGTTTAATGGAAGGAGTGGGGTACCTTGGGAGCACTGAAGTGGAAATGAAGAATTTGGTCATTGCCCAGTTGATAAGCCCCAGAAGCAACATTTTGACTTAATTAAAATAAGAAAAAAGTAGACACTAAATTTAATGTAGTGTTTGGGGATTTTCCCCAAACCCCCCTTGCCCCAGTGGCAGTGTGAATCTAGGGAGATGGACCTTATGGTACTACCCAAGGATCTCTGAATTTTTTTCTTTAGTGTTTTTTGAAATTTTTTTTCCAGACATCATGTCACAGCTTTTATTCATCTAGACAAAGATCTGGAATGTGTTCTCTTCCAGGCAGTCAGGGTTGCTATTTATTCATAAAGATGAATCACAATTGTGCAGTATTATGTCTCCCCACCTTTCCTGCTCCTTGCAAAATCCTGGGAGTGAGGGTGGACTATTAGTGGGTGTAAAACACCAGAAAGAAATAGCACAACAGCATCTTTTGAATATTAAATCTGTTGCTCATTCAGGAAATTCCAGAGATTGGATAATTGTATGTTTTATCTGAATTACAGGTTAAAATTCTGAAAATTAAAGTGCAAAAGTTTGATGAAGTCCAATTAAGCTGCTTGTGCAACATTCACTGGGGGCAGAATATCTGCAGATAACCAGGACTTGGTCCTTACACAGTGATGCAGTAAAATAAAGTTCAAAGTGAAGATGGGGCAGAAGACCAAAAATTTGAGTATGCCGTGCTCAACATGTTTAAGGATAGCACAAGACCTCAGGCAGTCCCTCCTTAGTGCTGTGGCAAGTTCAGGTGAAAGGGCAAGAGATTGCTATCAGAGAAAATACTAGGTAGAAGAGCAGACCTAGCAGTAGAAAAAGACAAGACCATATCTTTGTCTTTCTTCAAAGATGTAGCAGGAAGTTCTCCTGTCAAACAGCGGAAGATCTATTTCTACCACAAAAGGAAGAGAAAGGAGATAGAATGTAGGCAGAGTGTCCTACAGGAGGGCATCAAAATGTCCCACCTTTCACTGCCTCTCCTGTGACTTACCCTGACAGATACCCAAGATGACAATACTGCTTCAGTCAGGGCTTTCATTAGTTTTGGCAGCAAAAGAGAATTCTGTTTGTCTTTAAAACTCACCGCTTCATTGCTGTCTGGCCCTGCTGAGGTGGCTGTTTGTGCGAGGCTGGGAAAAGCTACTCCAGTTTGGGATTTTCAGCTACAAAGTGGCCTGATTTTGCAAGGAGTGGATGTTTGTATTTTAACAAAGTTAAATCCTCCCTGCACCGGGTTTTGTCAGCAGTAATGGACTTGCCTGGTGCCCTCTTCAACTCAGTGCACTGTGTTCATCAGTAGACAGAAGATCAAATTAACACTTTCTCACACTGTCTGCAAGTCCAGTCTCTCAATTTTGTTTCCAGCTGGATGTTTCTGCACTACATCAGCATACGGAGTTGTTTGGGTCTCTGCTTTGCAAGTACAAATCTAAGACTTGGTTGTCTGGCAGAGATGTAATTTTGCTGCAAAGGCTGCAGGAGCTTGTCTCTGTGCAGCTTGGATTGATAATGTCTAGAAACAACTTCTGAAGTTGCTGCTGTTTACATTTTTTTCTACTAAGATGGTGTAGGATAAAAACCTAAGCATATTTCTTCTGAATGAATGATACTTCAGGGAGGCAGAAACAGACAGAAAAGTTTCTATGTGCTCGGCTGTATATGTACTCTGTTCCTCCTGAGCCTTGTCTTAGGGATTGTTTATATGCCATGCTTTAAAATTTTTTATGGGAAAAGTTTACCTTTTTCTCCCCCGCTCACTGCCTGTACTTTTGTCTAACCTGTATCTTGGCAAAATTAACATGGAAGAAGGGCTGTATTCCCCAATTGTGTTTGGGTGCTGTAGAATAGTGTGGTCGCTGTGCTGTACATCTGTTTTACTGAGTAAGCTGAGCTCACAGTAAAGGAGGGAGTTGTGTTCCAGAGGAGGAAACTGGCACCATTGTGGCCTGGCTTGCCCTGTGCAGCCCTTTCACAGCAGCTGTTTGAGATTCATTGCTCAGGTGTCTTTATGGAGTACCCAGGAATGAATAATTCACTGACTTTTATGATTCTTTACAGGGGGCCATAATGTAACCATTTCACTGCAGTCAAGGACAGGACATACTCACATGCCTTCTGTGGTGGGGGTTTTGGTCTTTACCCAGTTTTGGTTCTGGTTCCCTCTGTCACACTTTTTGTCGCTGGCATTCACCCCAACCTGTGTCATTGGCCTTAACAAAGATCTTAAGGTACGTAACGGAACAAGAAGAGATTGAAAAGTTGCTTGGAATATTTGAATGGTCTGCAAGGCATGTTCATGGATTTGTTGGTTTTCTTTGCGTGTTTCCAACTTGTTTGTGCCAGAAAAGGTACTAACTGGAAGAAAACTGAAAAACAGGCTTAAAGTGCAGAGCTAGTGGTGGGAATGGGAAGAAGAAAAATGTAGAGACCAGACACTGACCTCTTTACTTCCAAGTAGCTTAAAAAGAAAGGAACTCTATTTAGAGTATTTGGGCATAGGTCACCCCATTATCACTTTTGAAGGTCAGGGTTATTTTAAAAAAAAAAAGTGTGTTGCCCCCCTGGTCTTCCAGACAAATTATGTGATGTTATCCCGTAGGAAAGCTAGCAGTGGGAAAAGAGGATTTGTTTGGATTCCTTGGGGAGTAAACATTAAACTGAGCAGCCATGGGTACGGCACTTTTCTCGTGCATCTGTTCTTGCAGCTATCAGCTGTGGTGCAGCCCTTGTAAGCTGTGTCCTATGCTGGGTCTCCTGTGCTGAAGAACTAAGCTAGGAACTAAACTAAGCTTTTCACAAAAAAGCTTCTGGCTGTGGCAGCAGGGGATGTTTAACAACTTGGATTGGCTATCAAAAGATACTTTCTACCCTTACTTAAGTAGCCAAGAGTAAGAGAATGTGTGACACTGGTAACCCCCAAATGTACAGTCCTTTGGCAGGAAGGGAATGTCAGTGCTTGGTCTGCTCTCGCGTGCATTGACAGAGCAGATCTTTGCTTAAACCAATTTTGTGTTAATACACACAAACAAAGCAACAACATCAAAACCACAAAAGCTTTGAAGCAAAGAAAACTAAGCATGGTGTGAATAGCATGGAGTGTATGGACAGGGCTAGGAGAGCTTGCCAGAGTCAAATTATAGAATAATTAAATAACATTGTTCTAGTTGAATCGCTGCCACTGATAACAGTTTCTCAGCTTCCGGAGAGGGAGAAGGGGAAGCTTGTATTCTTTAGAGTATCTGTGTTTGTCTCTGCTGGAAGGAAAATGAAGCTAAAGTAATTATTCTGCTGTGGATTTTTCCCCTGCTTTTCTAGTTTCTAACATAGTTTTAAACTCTTTGTCTTAGATGCCAAAAGTCCAGTACAAGTCCAACTGTAAGCCATCCACATTTGCCTACCCCCCGCCTCTTGAGGTACCAAAGGAAAAGGAGAAAGAAAAGGTATTTGAGCTGGCTTTCTGTGTAAAGACTAACTTCTTCTCCCTCCTAGTATAAACATTGACTTTGGTAGTACTACTAGAGAATCTAAAGAGCAAAGGAAAAATTGGCAGGTGCTGTAGTCTCTGAAAGAGAATTCTAGGTAAATTTTCCTGCTGTGCCTGGGACTGTTGCTGATTGTGGCATACAAGTGCTTTGCTACTGAGTTGCTGCAACCTCCCTTGTCTGAAGTAGCCAAGCAGAAGTATGGAATAAAAAACCTGCTTTCCGTGCCCTACTGACTTGTATGTACAGCACCCAGCACAGCAGGGTCCTTTTCTGTGACTTCAGCTCCAAAATGCTGCTCCAGTGCAACATTCCAGTTGAGAATATTAGGTGGGACACTTCCCAAATAGTCCCATATGGAAGGAGCAGTGGGCCCATGTGCTAGAATAATAGCTGTCAGCTCCATGGATTGCAAAAAGGTAAGTGTGGCACTGAGAATATCTAGGTATTGAAAAGGAGAAGATGAGACCTGTGGGGTCACAAGTGGGACAATAGTGGAAGCAATTTGTCTCCTGGCACAGGATGGTAAAAGCTGTTGAGCAGAGCACAGCAGCGGCAGAGCAGCCCTTAGGGAGCAATTGTGGCAATGTGGACCTCAGGCATGTCATGCTGATGAATGACATGGTTTGAAAACTGTAAAACATTTTACCAGAATTGAATGCTGGACAGGACAGATTTCCAAGCCACTGAGGAATCCAGAAATTAACTCTCATGAAAGGCAAAGCTCACTGCTTACAGCTGTTTTCTTACCTTTGAATAGGATGTGAATTGGACAAATCTTCTCTCTTTAAACTTCCCTGGCCAAAAGTTAAAATGTGCCAAGAGCCCACATTTATTCTCAATAGCAATGTGACAAATGCTGTTGCTCCCTGACCCTTTCAGAAGTTGCTCTTTTGTTCCCAAAAGAATCCAGCTTGGGGGACTGAAACTCAGTATATACAGTGTTGGGAACACTGAATGCCTCATCTGTTGCTATATCCAGGTTTCCACTGCTGTGCTGTCCATCACTGCAAAAGCCAAGAAGAAGGAAAAGGAAAAGGAGAAAGAGAAGAAGGAAGAGGAAAAGATGGAAGTGGTGGGTGCACACATTAAAACTTAAATGTCTTCTTGCCCCCCACCCTTATAAATGTGGCAGGTGTGTTGTGAAAATTGGCACCCACTTATCTCTGTCCTCTTGCCACCTGTGTTATGAGCAAAGCACTGACACACATTGCTGCAGACACTGGTTAGCACCTTTACTCTGTGTGTGCACTGTTAAAAGCAAGAGGTGCTATTAATTGTGAATCTGTTATTTCTGAGAAATAAAACTTCCTCAGTGTTGTTAAGTAACTGACTTCCCTAAAGGCAACAGCTTGTTTTGACAGGTTTATGTGCCTTTAACTTCATGAACCTTAATGAGTATTGTTTCATTACCTGCTGGTTTTAGACCCAGAGGAATTTTATCTCTTATCCATGTAATTTTATTACTAATGCAGAAAAAGTCTTAGTAACTTCATGTCCTTGGGACCTCTGACCTTTTAAAAAGAAGTGTTGTAGCAGTTGCTTGATCATGTCTAATTCACCTTGAAAGCACTGAAGAGTTTAAACTTTCTGGTTTTGCACATGCTTAACCTCCTATTCTGAAATGTTCACCTTTTTGGCAGCAGTCTCTTATGTGCTTTGCCCATCTATCAAAATGGCAAACATTTATCCACACCCAGCTCAGAACCAACTGAGGTTTGAGCACAGGTTCCATATGCTGCTCAGTAGGTATGGTGATTGCTTTGGTCCTCTGATGATTTCTTTCAGCTCATAGACCTGACACTGGAAGTTGTCATCCTCATCTGTGAATAATTTGTCATCCTGAGCAAGCTGAGTAATGGAGAAATGAATTTTTGGTGGTTGCTGTAATTTGGAAAACATATGGCAGCTAAAATTCTTGCAGTACTGACAAAAGACCCTTTCTTTTGTGCCCTGCTCATAAATGCAAATATTCCAAGAACAACTGTAAGCTGAAAGTTCACTTTGGACCCATAGAATTCTTTAGGTTTGAAAGTCCTCTAAGTCCAACTTAACCGCAGCAATGCCAAGGTCACCACCAAACCATGTCCCCGGGTGCCACATCTACACATCTTTGAAATACCACCAGACATGGTGACTCCACTACTCCCCTGGGCAGCCCAAGTGCTTGACAGTCTTTTTGAAGAAGAAATTTTTTCTGATATCCAACCTAGAGCTCCTCTGGTGCAACCCCAGGTCATTTCCTCTTGTCCTATGTCTTGTTACCTCGGAGAATGACCCCCACTTATTTCCGCCCCCCGTCAGGGATTTGTAAAGAGTGATAAGGTGCCCATTGAGCCACCTTTTCTCCAGGCTGAGCCCCTCCAGCCCCTTCAACTGCTCCTCACAGGTCTCATGCTCCACTTCTGTTGGCCTTTTCTGGACGTGCTCCAGCACCTCAGTGTCTGTCTTGTAATGAGGGGCCCAAAACAGAGTTCAAGGTGTGACCTCACCAGTCCCAAGAACAGGGGACAGTCACTGCCCTGGTCCTGCTGTCCACAGTACTGCTGACACAACCCACAATGCCACTGACTTTCTTGGCCACCTGAGCACACACTCCCTCATGTTCAGTCACTGTCAACCAGCACCCCAAGGTGCTTTCCCTTTTGGCCTCTTTAATTTAAATTTTAGTCTAACAAATCCCACACATGTGGCATAAGATCACAGGTCTATGTGTAAAATAACCTTCCTAGACCTACATAGGTGTCGCCACGTTGTAGGCACTGAATGTCATGCAGCTGGCCTAGAAAATTAATTATCTCATGCATACAAGGTATAATCTCTGGGCTTTGGGTTTTTTCTCCTTTGTCAAGTTTCCTTGTCACCAAACATTGCCTTTTCTTTGAATCATTCTTACAGTTCTGTGTAGGAAGCAAAATGTGCTGAACAGATGCATATTTCTTCTAAAATTGCTACAACCTACATTTAATTCCAGGTGTTGAGAGGAAGCAATGTATTAGAAGGGGTTCACATGTTGTGTCCATGTGTGCATTCAGATTTTTGAAGTTTCCTTGGCTGAATTGAGCAGAAAAACAAGGATAGTGAACAGGGAGCTTGCTGCCACCTGCTGTGTTTGAATTGAGTGTTTTGCCATTGTCCTGATGTTTTAGAGATATCATTGCTTTCCTGTTTTCCTCTTATGCCTGTTAATGACTAGTAATCCATAGCTTCCAAGGGATTTGTACAGCAATGAGCAGCTGCTGTGCCAGAGAGAGTCCTGTCTGCTGTTACAGGACGTGCCATGCATTCAGTGGTGTTCCCAATACTTTCCTATTGGTTGTTCCCATCTTCTCTGCTTTTTTTCTTGTTTGCCATTCAAATGTTTCTGAGCAAGAGGAAAAAAAAATGACCCACTTTTTAAGTATAGGATACTGGTTTAAGTAAAGGATACTGGTTTTTTTCTTCTGCTTTTCACCTCTAGCTGCTGAGTCATTGGGTAAGGGAGGGATTCACTATAATCTCCTAGCAAGTTGCTGATGTCAAGTCATTTTGGGTGAACTGCTGTCACTACCAGTAGTATGAAATGCCAGAGACAGCTTTATAGCTGCAAAAATACAAGGGCAGCTTTTGGCAATTTTCATAGGCTCAGTAATGATATTGAAGAATCTTCAGTTCTGACAAAAAGGGATGAGTGAGTTTACAGAAAACGTAGGAGAAAGGGAAAGCAGACGTTAAACTGTTCCACTGCTACTTCTCGCTGAACTTGCTTTCATCTGTAGCTGAGAGTGAGGCATTGCCTTGTCGAGAGCACTTAGATCCACACTGGCATTTCTCTGCCAGCTGATATGTAAATATTAGCATGTTCCTCAGGAAAAGAATGGTTTCTCACCACACTTTGGAATTACTGCCTGACTGTACCTTACCCTACTGAACTGTGAAAGGTTAGAAGTTACTGCTAAAATCATGTTGATCTTTTCCCTCCACAGGATGAGAATGAAAAGAAGGATGAAAAAGAAAAGAAAAAAGAGCCTGAACCCAACTTCCAGCTTTTGGACAACCCAGCCAGAGTCATGCCTGCTCAGCTCAAAGTTCTCACAATGACAGAGAGCTGCCGGTACCAGCCTTTCAAACCAGTAAGGGTCATCTTCCTAGTCCATGTGCTTGGCAGAGCGTTCCCAGTGCTGGGCTTGTATGTAAGGCCCAGAAGTTCTGTGTGTACATGAGAACTCACAGCTGGTGCAGTATTGGAATGTGTTGCAGAGATTTGCAGCTTTGCTGTTGTCATATTTCCTTTTT
This sequence comes from Pycnonotus jocosus, assembly GCA_013400435.1. Taxonomy (NCBI): domain Eukaryota; kingdom Metazoa; phylum Chordata; class Aves; order Passeriformes; family Pycnonotidae; genus Pycnonotus; species Pycnonotus jocosus. The sequence continues at coordinate 167,045 of VWYP01001175.1, read as the reverse complement.
TAATGTCCCTCTCTGCAAACAATCACATGCAGTTCTAGTTGGGGGAAAATCAGAGCTGCTGCAACCTTTTCACCATGCTAATGCTGCTTTACTTTTCTTTCTTTTTGTACCTGTGTCAAATGTGCAGCATGAAAACCAATCAGACATACTCTGTGTATTAATGACATTGCTGGGAACATAAAGACTGAGCCATGATCTTGAAAATAGGCTGAGAAGTTGTACAGGTTCAATGTCAAAACAGTGAAATACATTAAGATTTGTGCTGCAGCTTTATTACCCTGCAGTGGGATTTATACCTAAATGGAGGGGGTTTTTTATTGAACGTATTTCCTAGTGAGTTACACCTGGCTTTAGGAAAGTTCCTTCAGCTCCTGTAAACATAGAAAAGAGAGAGCATGGGATTGTCAGATGGAGAAAGAAGAAGGTCTTTTAGTACTTAGCCCAAGGGGTAACTAACTTCTCTGAGATGCTCAGATATATTGCAGATCTGATAAGCTGGCTCCTGAGCTGTAAATCTCCTGAGTCAAAATCTTCTGCCCTTTATTTTTGTTCAAGAGTTAACACGCTTGACTTAACTGCATTTCCAGGATTATGCATGGGAAAATGGTGTTCGGTAGTAGTAATACTTTTTCCTGGAAAACAGTAATGTTTTTAATAAATGGATTTCCTGGAATTCCATCAGCACATTGGAATTCTCTGTGCACTGTTCTCTTTTGAAATATCTCCTTTAGCAAAGCAGTGGAAGGGGATTTTAGTTATTACCCTTTAAAACTAGGTGACCCAACTGCTGTTGGATTGGGAAGATCTGCTGTGTTCCAGTAAGTATCCACTCACTGAAGTGTGGACATACGGAGCTGTTTGCTTCAGTTTCAAAAGCAGCAGAGTCCTTGGTGGAGGAGTTCAGTTTCCTGCCTTAAAGCCCCATAAATAGGTTTTGGAGAGAACAGAACAGTGCAGTTTTTGCTGGGATTAGGGTGTGTAACCAAGGAGCCTCTTGGAATGGAGCCGTTCTGGACCTTTGCTCTGCTTTGGGGAATGCCAGAGTAAAAGACCTCTTTGAAATGCTGTTTATAGCCTGAAATCCTGCTGTGGCCAAAGCCCTGATCCCAGCCAGGCGTGACACAGCACTGCCTCTTTGCGCCTTGTGTTTCACTCCCGGAGGTGCTTCAGCCTGCCAAGATGTTTGGTTGTGATCTTTGTAATTAATTCCCCTTTGTTTTTGTGAGGTTCTGCTAATAGGATTCCTCACTTTGTGGAAGCTGGTGATCAGATTAGTCTCTGTTTCAGAGAATCTCTTGGGAGGTAGCTACACAAGAGAGGCTTCACTAAGCATTGTAAACCTGAAAAGATGACTCTTATAAAGCAATTACAGTTCAATTAGTTTTCATGTGGAAAGCCCCAGACTGGGAATGGGGTAAAGCCGTGAATCCAAATGTCACTTTCCATTGAACTGAGACCTAGATAGAAGAAATATAAAAAGTAGCCTGGATAGACTATGCATGTTCAATGCCCTTATCAAGCAGAGATCCAGGTGAGTGTCAGGAGCTTTGCTCTCTGAAACTCATTCCTGCTGAGGAGTCTCATATGGCCTAGGATAGACTCTGTGGCCACAAACCCTCCACCATGAGGCAGCTCTAAATGCTCATGGCACTTGTCTTGCAGCTTTCCATCGGAGGCATCATCATCCTGAAGGATACCAGCGAGGATATGGAGGAGCTGGTTGAACCTGTGGCAGCTCATGGTCCAAAGATCGAGGAAGAGGAGCAAGAACCTGAACCACCAGAGCCCTTTGAGTACATTGATGATTAAGACCTGAGGTACAGAGTAGTGTGCTGAGTCACCTTTTTTAATCCAAATGAAGGAAAAGCCTCTTTGTACCAACTGAAGCAGTTACCAGCACCCAGCACTCTTGGTTTAGTTCTTTGACAGCTTATGTGTCAGATTTAGAAACATGCTCTGTCCTAATTTTAAGAGTTTGGCAGCTTAGAAGTCCACAAGTTCACTCTTTTGGGTCAGGCCTGATTCAGTTATACTGGATCTGCTCTCTAATCTGGCAGGTTTAACTACTCTTTAGTAGACCCTGACTGGGCAGAGCACAGTGCAGGGGTCACAGAGACTAGTCAGCTCCTGAAAGATGGTCCTGAAAGAGGGGCAAGTAGTTTACATAACAAAACTGTCATCTACTTGACCTCAGGGTGCCAGGATTTGTCAAAACAGAACTACTGTTCTGCTTCCTGGAGTTGCGTTGTCTTCCCAGAGTTCTTAGCAGAATTTAAAGACACTTCAGTCATGGGCTCTGTGATTCTGAGTCCAACAATGATAGTAGTAGATCTGTTTCAGGAAATAAATGGTTCCTTGGTTAAAGTGCCTGAATGGATGTGCAAGTTTCTCACTGAGAGGCAGAGATCCAGTTGCTTTATTTCCAAATATGGGCTGGCATGTCTCAGGGCTCCCACAAGCAGAGATTATGCACTTGAATTGGTGGATGGGCAGGAAAACAAACTCCATGCTAAAAATTTAAATGTTGTGTCAGTGACAGGCTTGGGTGAGTGTGTGGGGCCAACCACAAGAAACTTCAGTAAAATACATGTGATTTTCTCTCTCTCTCTCTCTCCCTCCTCCAGGATCATGTCATCTAAAGAAGACACTATACTTGGTATCAGAAAGACAGGCATGAAGACCTTCCTATTGAGATCTGATGTTCAGTGCATGCAGCCCCAATCTGTGCTGAGCTAAAGCTGATAGTCTGTGTTTTATGGCTGAAGAACAGATATATGCTATTTAGTGTATTCTTTCACAAATCCATGTTTTCAAATAAATATATTAAAAACTCTTGACAGAAAACTTGCTGCTTAAAACAAAACAAAAAAGAAGCCTAACAACTTTTGTTCTCCCCAGATGTTAAAAACTAGATCCAGTTGTGCATCCTTGTCCAGCAGAGCTTGATTGACTGCTCCTCTTTACAATCATCAGGATCTGTGCACACCTCTCCACTTGTTGAGGCTGAGCAAGGTTACAGTTGCAGCCTGGCCCAGCCATAGCACTGATGCCACAGAGGGCAGGTTTCTGCTCGCCAGCAGCTGCACAGATAAGTCTGCTTCCAGATTCCCTCTGTGATCTTCCCCCTTGGTTATCCTAGTATTCATATGATGGTGTGGGGCTGACAAAAGGGCTCTGGGTGTTAATGATGGGGAAATGGGGGCATCTTTCTCCTTGTTTCACAGAAACCCTTTTGTGCGTGTGCTTTCACTGCTTTCACCAAATATGAGCAAAATAGCTGATACGAGCAGGTTACGTTTCAGGCCTAGATGGAATGGACCCAGACGTGTAACTTGTCACACTGATGTGTATTGTTAGCTAAAGGGGAATTTTAGTCAGGGATGTGGAATGAAGAGCAGTCAGAAGGAAGGAATGGTGCTCCACCATTCACTATCCAGCTGGCCCTTCACCTTTCAGGCTGTAACACTTCAAAAGGTGTCTCAGCAGCAAGCCAGAGACTGCAGCCCTGATATGCTGCCAGCAAATGCTGGATGAAGCTCCATGGTTTGAAACAGCACAGAAATGGAATGAGGTTTCTATTGTATCTCTGTGTGGGGAGAGTATTTTATCCATGTGAACATACCACAATCTCACAGGTATTGGTAATAACGGAAGACAAATCTTGCATGTAGTGCTTGGGAGCTTTTCCAGCAGATGGTTTATTTTGGTTAATGTTGCTACAGCAATGGGATAGTCTGCCTTTGTTCTCTGCAAAGCTAAGGAATACTGGGCAGAGGTGTGGGATTGAAAGCCAGTTTTGAGTCCTAGGCTTCAGGCAGAGGTCTCTCAAGTTGAAATGTTTGAGGTTGCTGATTAGAGCTTGCAGTTCTCAGCATCATACACTGTATGTATTTTTTCTCCAAACATATGTGGGAAGTGTGTCTCAGGATTGAGAACACTCATAGAAAAGCATCCACTGTTTTGGCTTTCTCCCCCAGCTGCTTTTTTTTCCTCCTTGGACAGGAAGATGCTGGTCTGTGTCTCATGAGACACATGTGTAGCTCAGGCTGTTTTTCTTGCAGGACAGTGCTCAAAAGACTCCAGACAGGACTAGAAATGCTCCTACAGGGTGCTTTTGAGAGTTTGTGTTACAAAACATATCCAGACTATAGAAATGTTCCCATACATGCAATTTTTTTTTGTTATTGTTCTAATCTCTTCATAATTCCTCAGTTTATAATTAGGCTGCTCTGTGACCACTTGATGTCACATGGTGCTTGAATGAGGTGCTGAGCTTTGCTCAATTTCCAGGGTGCCACTTGGGAAATTTGGAAATGGCCAACCTGTGAATGTTGAAAACAAGATAAAGAGGCTTATACAGCCCTAAGAGGCTTCCAGTAAACCTCTAGGAAAGAGTCTAGGAATGTTCTGGAGATAGAACAGAAAACCTCCAGAAAGACTAGAAAAACATCAAGGAAGTGGCCAGGAAATGTCCAAAAATCTTCTGGAAAGGTGCTAGAAAACATTTGAGAAGGCTCTGGAAACCTGTGGGATCCTGCCCCTGTGCTAAAGGGTCTGACCAGTTTCTCTTGGGCAGATGGAGCAAATAACTGCAGGGCTGGCTCGGTGCTTTGAATAATATCATTTAGTTTCAGTGACTCATTAGTGCTGATTTCTGAGGAAGTGCTGCTCTCCTGGGCCTGTCTGGGGATGCTCTGGAGGGGCCCACCCTGATTGTTTGTCAGGGGCTAATTGGACCTAAATACTCCTGACTTTGCCAGAGGGAGAGGCCAGGGTGACAGGAAGCTGTTTCTATCCCTCCTGACTAATGGGTTCCATCTCAATTAACCCCTGTGCGAATTAAATCACTTCTAAAGCATGCTGCTCTGACAGATCCCAGAGTCCCTCCAGGCCCTGGACATTTCCTTAGCCTTCCCTTTCCACTCCTTAACTGGGGTGCATGCCCCCTGCTTGGCACCATGCTGAGGACTGAAGTGGTGATGGAGATGTTGGAGGTAAGGCTCCCAAGGCAAGAAGTCTTCAAGGAGGGGGCTGAGAGCCCTAGAGCCCCCCCAGCATTGCTATTTGTCCCCTGCAGGCATTCAGTGGCCTCATCCTCTCATCTCTCCCCATCACAGCAGTGTTACCTTCCCTATCTTTCCCCTTCCTTCCAGGGCCAGGCAAAGCTCTTCCTCCTTGCCTTTCCATGTGAAGGGTGGGCACTGCTGATAAGGATGATAATGCTGGCCATTTATCTCTTGCATCCTGGCAGCTGAAGCACTCTCCACCCTCACCCCTGCCAGATGCCAGCCAGCCCCAGGCTCTTCCCTTCCTTGCTGCTCTTGGTGTTGGGTGATGGGTTGGGTTTTCAGCCCAGCTCTGGGGCCTCCTTGAGCCTGCAGCAGTGGCAGGATGGGAGAGCTGGTAATCATGGACATTTCAGGACTTTGCAAGGCTTGTATTGTTTGCTTGTAACCTCTGATGGGACCAATGGGCCTGAAGGCCTTCACCCCTCGGTGGTGATCTTTCCCCAGGGTGGTTTTATGTAGAAGCAAGGGTCTTTGGTCCCTCAGTGAAAGTAACTTGGTTGGGCAGACCTTGTTTAAATGTATTTCTCCAGCACTTGTGGGATTAGCTTGGCCCATGCTCTGTCTTGGGAGGAGATGCTGCCCCAGCCTCTGGAACTGGTTTGACTCAGCCTCTGAAATTCTGTTCTTTGTGGGCAAATGTTCCAGCTGGCAGGTGCCTGGATCTGGAGTTTTGTTTTGAGCTCCATACTCCACTTCCTAGCATTGGCTGGACAGCTAAAGCTCTGGGTGCAGGTGCTCAGGTGAGCCGTCAGTGTCTCTAGCACTGATTATGTGGGAATCAGTGTTACCCACATATAGCAGAGAGGGGACTCAAGAACATAGTCCCAGACATCTCTGTCCTGTGTACTTAGTCTGATGGGCCCTGTTGCCTCACAGGCTTTGGTTAAGCAATGTGTATGTCTGGGTTTTTTCTTTGTGTTTGCAAAGCCTGAGCACAGGAGGGTCTACACAGTAAGGGTCCAAGTGAAACAGGTCCTGGGGAGCAGGGCAGGGTGCTTGGGGGGACACCCTGGGCTCCCTGCCCACTGGTGCAGGGATGGCCAAGGGAAAGGACAGTGGTTTGATGGCAAGAGCATCCCTGGCCAAGGGTATAAATAGCTGCTCTGATGACCCAGGGAAGAATAGCTGCACAAGCAAGGTTAATTGTCAGCAAAAATTATGGGGACATTGTTCCTCCCAAGATAACCTGCAAGGGATGAAGCATGGAGCAATTTTTTCCCCTTCAGAGTGAAGGAAAAAGAGCCTGAAATATTGGTGCAGTGTCTTTGTTCCCAGTTTTAGGGTGGCTCTACCATTTCATTGTTTTTTTTCCATTCCATGTCAATGAGAACCAAGATGGATTAACTTTTTGTCTCCTCACCATGCCCTCCCAGAGGAGGAGCTGAGATAGCTCCTGCACGGCTGGGCAAATGCTCTGTTTACTCTAACCTCACACCAAGATCTTTTTTATTTTTAGTTTAAGCATGAAATCTGGGGTTCAGGGGTGGAGGATAAGCAGCTGAAAATAATTTGCTGGAAACATCTGCATTGGACAGCAGAGTTCATGGGCTTCTTCAAAGATGAAACCTGATGCTTGCCCCTCTTGCAGACCTGGAGGTTTTGCAGTTTCTCCCTGAGTGGTTGGGCAGGTTGTCGTTGGTCTGTTGGTGGCATGGGACAGGTGACCACTGGCTTGTGTTGGTGGCAGCACCAAAGCTATGCTGATGTGATGAGGGCAGTGAGGCTCACTGGGATGTTTCTGCTGCTGCTGAAGCTCTCCGTCCTGCTGTTTCTGTGCACCCAGTTCCCAGACTATTTTGTCCATATTCTTTTTTTCTAATGGAGCATCTCTAGCTCTTTCTCCCAGCCTCCTGCCACTTTTGGCTGGAATGCCCTGCTGTTACTGAAAACCAGCTCTCATACACCTTGGTATTTGCCTTCGTTGGGAGCTTAATGACCCATGTGTGAGGTGAGCACATGCCAGAAAGCCCAGCTGGGGCCCTTCTGGGCCAGAGGCACTGAGCTAATGACATTCCCAACAGAGGCACCCCCAGCCTCAAAAAAGCAGTCCATCTCCTCTGGATGTCATCTCTTTTCCTGTAAGGAATCTCTGAAGGGTGATCTCTGCTGGAAGGGTACCATCAGCTGTTTTACTGAGATGAAGGAGCAGAGACAGTGCTGGAGGACTCCCTCCTTTCACACCAGGGTGGTGGCAGCAGCAAGAAGGTTTTGCAGAGGCTGGAGAAAGCAGCGTCTCCTCCAGGGGGCTGTTGAGACACATGGAGGAGCTGGCATTGTAGAGGAATAGGCTGAGCCCTGGATGCTCCTGTCCTCATCTGTGAAGTCCTGCTGGGAGAAGAAAGCTCTGGCTGCTTCAGCACTGGACTGCAGGTGCCAGGGAGCCTCCTTCACTGTTTTGCAGTGAAGCTGAAAGGAACTTTTTGGGGATCCACCAACCAATCCCTCCTCCCTCTCTGTCTTGCCCTGAGCAGGCCAAGAGGCTTCTGGATCTTAAGGAGAGCTGAATGCAACCTGCATCTCCTTCATGCATCCCTGGACACAAAATCAAAGTCTCTGTTGTGCCTCTCCTGATCAGGACTTGGACAGGAAATTACTGAAGAACGGTGTGATGTAAATAACCTGACACAAGCTCACTGAATCCTCCTGGGCAGAGGCAGAGGAGAGCTGAAACCTGAGGCTCAGCATCCATCCGATGGAGACAAAGCAGCTCTATGGCAGCCTGATGCTGGGGAGAGCAGAGAGGTTATGCAATTCCATTGCCTTGGTTTTCTGTGCAGATGGCCCTGGCGAAGTGTTGCTGTGTAATTCAGTGTGTGAGCAGCATCCCAGCTGCCTCAGCACAGGACATTGGTCCAAGCAAACCCCTCTGCCCCCCAGCCAGTCCCAGTAAGAGCCAGCCTGTGCTCCAACCCAACCAACAACATGTCAATTAAAATCTCAAATAACTTCCTATTTATTTATTGCCTCAAAGCTCCTTCAAAGATTTAATTGAAAATCCAAACCAAAATATTGTCGGCAATTAAGAGCTGAAGTATGACACAGAAAATAACAGGATGTTTAAGCTTTGAAAAACATTGCTCTCTTCCCTGCTTACTTTTGTTTCTAATGCAACCACTTGGAAAGGCTACTGCAAGAAGAAATGTCGTGCAAAATCTTCCACTTGGGCACACAGAACAGCCTTCTCTTTTCAAAACAAGCAACAGGTTATGATCTAGTCTGGGATCTGCAGCTGGCAGAGCCAGCGGCCCAACCCCAGGAATGCTCAACCCCTGGCAGAGATGGGAGTGACATCTGCCCCAAGAAAAAACCAAACTGAGACTCTATAAATCCCTTTCTTTGGCCACGAGCAGTGCCTGATCATCATCAATACAAAACAGGTGAGAGGGAACACAGGGGAAAGTGAAATTCCACTAGAAATTGGAATTCCTATAAATTCCAGCTTAGGAATTCCACTTAGGGAGACTTTTAAAGGAATAAAGATGGTGCTGGACTGTCTGATTGTGGGAGATGCAGAAGGATGGGTCTTTTCAGTGGAAACCAAGACTGTAGGAAGTGGAACCCAGACCCTGGGCAGGACCTAACTGATCATACAATGTTGTTTTACAGCGTGGAGCAAACGTTTGCTGGAAACCTGATGTTAACAGGAAGAAGTTCATCACCACTGTTAATTTAAAAAGGAACAAAGACTCGATAAGGGGCTTGGCCAATCCTCCTCTTTGCTTTGGTGGCGCTTCCATCAGGTAAGGACTTGTCAGACACGTGCGGTCCTGGCACGGCTCATCCGACCACACCAAGGCCGGGGTTCAGCCGCGTCTCTCCGTGCTCGGTCCTGCAAAGCTCCTCCCTCCTCGCCCGACATCGCTTTCAAACCAAACTTCCAAGCGAGAAGGCTTTTCCCTGCCCAAGGCGGAGCGGGGACGCAAGAGCCCCTGTTAAGGCCGTTCGACATTTAAAAACCCGAACTGACCCCAGACCCTCCCGGAGCCACCTCAGACAACGCGACCCGGCGCTGCAGCTCCGTCCGCCACACGACAGGCGGCGCTGTCCGCCCCACTGCCGCGGGCACGCCCCCGCCACGTGACCGCCGGTCCCGCATGGCGATTGGCTGAAACGGGTCTCGTGCGCGGGACGCGGCGCGGGGGCGGGGTCGCGGTTGCCGGGGCGACACCGGCGGCGACTGAGGGGAGATTGGGACAGGTGGGAATGGGGGCCAACGGGAAATGGGGACCAACGGGGAATGGAGAACAAGAGGGAATGAGGGACCGGAATGTGGGAGAGGTGGGACTAGGACAGGGAAGATGTGAAGCATTGGGATGTGGTGTAGGTGAGAGTGGGGCAGGTAGACCGTGGGCATCTGTCTGTATCTCTGTCTGTATCTCTGTCTGTGTCTCTCCTCACGTCCTGTGGAGATGCCGTGGCTGATGGGCTGTGCTGTGTGAGCCCTGTGCTGTGCACTAACACCCCTTTCTTTGCCATTTTCCAGCTTTATCAGTGGTGAGAAGTAGCAGCAGCCCTTAGCAATGGGTGATGTTTTAGCGTATGAAGCTGAGTTACTTGGACTAGTGAAAGAGGTTGGTTTTCTCTCTATTTCTTTGTTGTTGTTGTTGTTGTTGTTGAAATTATTTTTGCAAGGCAGGTGTTTGCATTCAGAGCCAGACATTGTAACTGAGATCTAAATTCTGGGGTTATTTATCTGGCTAAGTGTTGCTACAATCTGAAATTGTGTTGACTCCTGTCATGCTCTGTGAGTTCAAAAGGCTCAATGTCCATTAAATACCAGCAGTAAATTTTCTTTGATTGAATGAAATTACTGCCTAAACCAAGAGGCATCATTCTTTCAGAATGGGTCTGTCAGTTGTCTCTAGGCTGCAGGAGGAAACTGAGAGACAGTATTTTCCTACCATGAGGTATCAGTTCTTGGTTTATCACTTTGCAGTCTTTGGCATTTATGGACCATCCTGCAGAGAAACTGGCATTTCATGGGTCATTCATTGAAGCATTAATCACCTAAAAAAAGGATTAATCATTTATTCAAGCGTTAACCATTTAACAAATGTCATTCCTCTATGTTTTTATCTTGTAGTATTTGGATTTTGCCGGATTTCAAGAAACAGTGAAAGTACTTAAAAAGGAATGTAAAACAAAAGGGAAGCCACTACCTAAACCAGCAGATGTTTCCTCAGAAGATTCATTGCCTGTTCAGGTAATGCATAATTTACATTTACTTTGAGTAATAATGAAAACAGAGGCCACTAACCACCCTGTGAGTTATTATAACAGTGAACTGTCTGCAAAGATTCTTGATTAATGGGGAAGTCTCTTGGTAGTGTTCTTCCAGCACAGGAACCTTCAAGTTTTCAGAACTGCAGTCATTTTGAGCCCAAGACACTAATTTTGATTTACACTACTTTAAGTTTTTACTGATATGCTTGAAAATTTGGGGTTTTCTTCTTGCAGTGATGGTTGATTGTCAAAGATAAGGCTCTCAAAGATATTAAAGATACATGAAGAAAGAATATTTGGGTGGTCATTGAATGGTGGAAGATTTTTGAATAAAACTTCTAATTGGAAGTGTTCAGATGGCACTGGAATTCTTCATTCACTAATCTACTGCTGAGAAAATCTGGCTCTTCTGTGTTTGAGTTTTCACTAGATGCTTTTCCCTTTCACAGGAAGAAATGCTTAGAGTGTTTGAAGATGGTGATCAGAAAGTTTTCTTCCAGCTCTGGGAGGAGCATATTTTGTCTTCAGTCCATGACAGTGATCCAGCTGCTCAGAACCTGGAGTTCTATCTCCACATCTACTTTGCCACCTTCCTCTTGAAACAAACTATGGGAAAGCCTGTAAGTTTAGTTCACAACATCAGGTTGCTGTTGTTTGTTTTACTTCATTTATTAGTCTTTTGTGTGGATGAGTATGCGATATTTTCTAAGAATCATTCTAGGAATATGTATTCAGTTTTAGCCACAGTCTCATTCAGCCAGATCCTTTGTATTGTGGAATACAGAGATGAAAGTTGGAGCTGTCCTTAACCTGAAGTTCCTGAAGTATTTCAACTCAGAAAATACCAAAATGGCAATACTTTCACACTTGTAATTATACATCATAGCAGATTCTTAAAACACATATTTTGCTCTGAGTTTGGACTGAAGCTGTGAGTTGAAATACAATAATTTCTGATTAAACGGGAAAGCTCAGTTTTGACCAGCTCAGTATATCATGCTGAGAAATATAAATCTCAAGATGTTATAAAATAAAATCTCTGTTACGTGGGACTTCTATGATGAAGAGATGTTTAAGTAGCCTGGACTTAGCCAGATCAGCCAGGGCTTAATAGCTGTTTGCCTTCACCTGTCAGCTGCTACAGGAGTATTTGCATACCTGCAATCTGTTTTCCAGTCTCTAAGGAGCTTTTGTTCTGTTCTTTGTGCCATCTCCACTTCCCAGTGCTGTGCAAGTGGATTATTTTGTTTCTGCACTTTCTACTGAAATAAAACGTGTCTAAAGCAGGTGTTTTCTCTCTGCCCTGAGTGTAGCAATGTAATTTTTCTTTAAAATTCTAGCCTGAAGTGAACAGGAATAATTTACATGCAAAGAGCAATTTTCTGTCTCTTCTTTCTTTGGACCTACATGACAGAAGAAACAGCACTGGTTTATATTTTCCTTTATGACTGGAGAAAACATACAGTATGTTCTCTAGTTAAATGAAGACTGTTTTTTAGATAACAAATATTCTGGAATTTCAAAGTTGCTATTGATATACTTGGGTCTCTTCTTTTATTTGCCAGCTTTACAGTGCATTCAGAATGGTAGTTTTCTAAATTAAATCTGCTCCTTTATTTCCTAGGACAAAGCTGAACTTGAGGAAAGGATTTCTTATTTCAAGTCATACCTGGAAACAAAAGGAGCTGCATTGAGCCAGACTACAGAGTTTCTTCCCTTCTATGCTTTGCCTTTTGTTCCAAATCCCATGGTACATCCTTCATTTAAAGAACTTTTCCAGGTAAGTATCTGTGTTACAGAGATGATTTTATGATGACTTTCACTGAGCAGTCTCTGCACCATGCAGGTGGATGGTTAGGAGATGACTTCCAGAGCTGTGGTTTGATGTTGCAAAGTATTGCTGGCAATACCCGTGTGGAAGGTACAGCCACTATTTCACCTGCTGATGGCCTGCTCCTGCAGTGCAAAACTGCACCTCAGCTTCTGTGTTGTGCTGGAAATGTTTGGCTGTGTGGCTGCACTTGGACTGGATCAAGGAATTGCTTTCTTGCCTGTGAATGTGTGTGTAAACAAGCTCCCATGCACACGTACCTACACAAATTTGTTTGTAAAGCCTGTATGGTATTTTTTAGAGTTATTTGTTTTGAATGCTTCCCTGAGCATGTGGACAGTTGTGCTGGCCTGGCTGTGCAGCTGTGGGCAGCCCCTCTGGTGCAAGGAGATGTCTTCAGCCTGCACTGCTGCCATGCTGCTTTTGGTACCAAATCAAAGCTTAAGTGATACTCACCCTAGGACTGACTTTGGATGTACCAGCTGATGAGGAGCTGCAATTTAACCCCCAAAAAAGGCATATCCTGCCATTTTCCTTCGGGACTAGCTATAAATAATGAGATAGACTGGTTGACCTCAGAGATGGAATATGACTACTCTTTTTAAATTATACTTAGCAGTGTTTTTTTTAATGCCTTATCTAAGGCAAGATCCTCAGGTTTATTCTAAGTAACCCAGTGTCCAAGCTCTTAATCTGCACTCACTCATACTTTCTTGTGGGAATTGTTCAACTCATTCCATGTTAATGTTGAAACACAGATTGTTTTATGTTTAAGCAGCAGTGAGTCACTAGTTTACTAAGCAGAGTTCTTATGGCATATATTTTTCTCAGGCATCTGATGCTTTATATAGCTGGAGTTCCAGTCAGTTTGTGTAATACTTCTTGAAAAATCATGTGCGCTTCTCTCTGTAGGAGACAAGGTTCCTTTGGTAATATACAGCGTGCTGTGGTACACCACTGTCTGGGTACTGAGTTGGTAAATACAACAAGTAAATTCTGTACACTCTCCAGTGTGGTGAAATAAGGGCAAATCTGAGCTGTGAGAACAGCTTGCAACACATATGTATACAGCAGTAAATTTAGGAGCTCCTGCTACTTGTTGAAGATGGAGCATTTTTTTCGTTGGCTGGCTTTTCCTGAAGCAGAAACCAGCTTTGCTGAAGGCTGGAAATAGAAAACATGACTGTTTGTTGGATTCCTAGGTGTAGTTTGACTTTTGTCCTTAACTGTTATTTTCTTGTGTGTATGAGACACTACGTCATGCAGAGGACAGCATTCCAGTTAATGCTGTTGGTCTGTTCTGCTGCTCTGATTTTCCTGCATGAGCTGTTTTTCTGCAAATTCTTATTTTAGAAACGTTGTACCCACCAGTGTCGTGTCATGATGCTTGCAGTAGTTATTGACAAGACTTACAATTCCCAGATCTTGTTAGGAGCAAAGGATGAAAACTGAGCAGTGCAAAATTACAAACTCTATTTTATACACATGAAAATAACTTTTTATCTTTTTCCCAAGTTGCTTGTCTTTTAAAGGTGCTTTTACTTTTGGGGCAATCGTTCCATGTGCATACAAGGCACCAACACTGTGATAATTTCGTACTTTAAATAAAGCTACATTTTGTTTCTAGAACTCACGTCTAGGAATAATACTGAACTCCCCTCTGACTTGAGTATGCTTTTATGGGGAGTGAGCAAATACATTCACTTCAGTAATAGTGAAGGGAAAATCTTTTCAATCCAATGCTGGCTGCCTTATTTACTAGTGGGAAGTTGCTGTGATCCAAGCAGTACTTTCTGCAGAGTTTACATATTTGGTGAACAACTGTCATTATTTGTTTTTCTTTTCAAGGATTCTTGGACATTGAATTTAAGGACAAGATTGGAAAAGTTCCTGTCTCTGACTCTCAAAGCCAGACAGACTCCTCGGCTTCTCACTATATTTGTATCCTTCTAAGAAAAGATAATTATAAATGCTTTGCAGATAATTAGAAATACTGTAAAGAGGCAGATTTATTGCAGAATTGCAGTAACGTTGCAATTCAGTGTTTTTTATGATAGGAAACATTGCTTATATTCCACATTCAAAAATAAACTTTTGAAAAAGTCATATAAAAACCATGTACAGATCCATATGAACCTACATATTTATCAGGTGATCGTTCTTTGTTTCCATGTATAAATACAGCATACCCAAAAGCACCAGCCTGACCCGACTTCTTTCTTAGTATTTCTAAAGCTATTAGTCTTTTAAATTAGCCATTTCAGGGGCTAGCTGAAAGTTTTCCAGGGCTTTTATGGTTCTAGAAATTATTTTCACTCATAGGTCAGCAAAAGGCCTCAAGTCCCTAGGCAACATTGCGAGTTGTGCATTTATGAGATTTTTATGTATTTATTGTTGGTTTATGTATTCTGAGGATCATCAGCCACTGGCTGTTGTCTGAGACAGTAAGAATATCTGGCTTGATTGAGTTTCTCATTCTGAGTCTCTGGAACAAACACTGAAAAGATGCACGTTTTCCTGAACTGCTCTTACTCTTGCAACAGAAGGAGAGTGGACAGTGCAACAAAGGTAAATACTGGGCTGTGGTAAGGATGTTCTGTAAAATTGTCAGGGGCTGTGAAAGCAGTGGGAGGTTCACTTGCAGGGATGGGGAAACCAGTGATGCATGGCAGAAAGTCCTTGGAAATCCAGACCCCAGCTTTGGTGATAGCTTGTGATAGCTTTTTGAGCTCAGTGAGGTTCAAGCAGTCAATAAGTATCAGTAAGTATGGACTAGAAATGGGAAAGGGCCTGGTTGTGGGATTTGTTTTAACATCTATTCTGTCCTGAAATATGGTAAAAACAAGTGGAGAACTCCATACAAAGTGCATAGCAGCTCTCCTTTCCTAGTTCTGATGAAGGTAGGTTGCCTAAGATTCCTTTCCTTTGTTTCCAGCTGTTATGTCTCATTCAGTTGTTCTGATGACTGTCTGATGGTCTTAGACAAAGTTATTTTTGTTCCTATTTACTCATTTTGTTTAAATAGTACCTCCTAAAATAGTGCATATTAGTATCTCTTGAATAAGAATGTGTTCATTTAAGTGTGACTGGCTGATGTGTTGCATTTTGAGTTAAGCTGCTTATACACACTTTAATGCATGTGTGTGACTTGGGGCCCTTTAGAAATAATAGTTTCAGCACAGAATCCTGTTAGATGGTGATAACACTTGAAATATGTGCCTTTTAAAAATCAGTTCAATAAATAGAACTTAGGTTTCCAACTACATTGCCTTCATCTTCTCACTTGACTTTCTGCATACAATTTCCAGTTAGAGATCTACACGAGACCAGTTTAATTCTTAAATTACTTTTCCTCTTGAGTTGTTTTAATCTGTAGGTTTACCCTGAGGATTTACTTTTTGTAGATTGAATTAAGCAGAAAGTTAGGTTTTCTCCCACTGTGAGTTACATGTATTTTCTTTGTTATTTTATGTTTTGTGTTATTGCGTTAGACTTTCACTGAATAATAGAAAGGTCTTTTTGATTTTTAGTTTTGAGAAGTTACACTTTTTCCTTGTGGAGGACTTTCCTGAAGGCAACAATCCCATGCTCTTACTAAAAAGAAATAACTACTCAATTGGACCTGACTTATTTGGGGCCTAATTATTTTTAATTTGGGCAGGTTCTGTGCTTTGTTCAGGGGCTGTCATGGAATTCAATTCATGCAGGTCAGCCTTAATTCGCAGATCTGTTATGTGCCTTGGAAGTTGAGTCAGTTTGGATTTTTCGTAGAGGTTACTTGAGGACTGTCTCATATGAAGGTTTTGGATCCAAGAGGTTGTTTTTGCAGTATCCTCCTCACAGCACGTGGGATCCACAGCACTTACTCGCTGCTGGAGAATATTTACTTTATCAGTGAAGGGGAAATGCAAAGAAAATTTATAGGCAACACATGAATGAAGAGCAGTATGGCAGAGTCCTGAAAACAGCCTTTTGCACATAGTTGCCAGTCATCAGTCTGACATGCTGAAGTACTTCAAGTTTGGGTGGGGTGGTGTAAATGCTTTTGAGGGTGTCCTGGAGTTTTCAGTGTGTTTACCTTGCCTGATTTACCTGCTACAGTCTGGCTTTTTACCCATTTGCTAAAAAAAATCAGTTCCTGTATGACTTCCAAAGCTATTAGTGTGGCAGTTGTGCTTAACTTACAGTTCTCCCATATGTTTTCAGTTTGACTGGAAAGGAAAAAATTGCAGAATGGTTGGCATCTTGCACAGAGAGCTTCAGACCTTCTTTGTGTCCTCTCTGCTAACAGGAACTGAGGGAATGAAGTATTTGGAAGTGTGTTCAGCTGCTGTTCCCTTCACTGCCTCACTACAAATCTGTGGATGAGTTCACAGGCGCCCTTCTACTATTTTGGGGAGTGGGGAGGGTGGAAGAAGTGTGTCAGGCTTCTGCACTATTGAAGGTGGAGTGTGACTGACCTGTCTGTGAAGGTATGATGACTAAATGGCTAAATGACTATTTATGTGGAAAAATGTCAGTTTAGAATATGGATAATAATTTTTAAGCAAGAAGGAGACTCCTGCTTCTCCTAAGAGCAAGATTCAGTGTCCAACGAATTTGGTTCCTGGGACCTGCAGCTCCTCTGCTCAGAGCTCTGCTTCACTGTGTGCAGGAACTCAACTGCCTGGAGTCAGTGCTTCTGGACAAGTATGTGAAGGTGGGCTGAGATTAGACAGAAAGAGACAGAGCAAGCACAAGTTCAGGAAGTGTTTCAGGTGTAGGTAAGTTGTAAAGGAAAACAACCAATCTCTCATTTAGAGAGAAAAGGTTATCATGGAGTTAAGTGCATTTGTGTAACTCTTTGGCTGCTTGTAGGAGCTGGAGTTAGAAGACTTGACAATTACACACATGAGAGCAGGCAAGAATTCTGGTAGAAACATACAGTAGTTCAGATGATGCCTAGTGCCAGCATCTTTACTTAGCAGCGTCACAAGATTTACTGTATCTTATATCTTCCTACACCAGGAGGTTAGTCCTCTGTGCTGTATTTTTCCCTCTTTTCCTCCTCATATGAATAATGTTTCTGGTAGGTATTTGATCCAGAGATTAGTTTTTGCTCCTCAGTAAGCTTATCATATGTGCATAGCATTTGTCAGTGCTGAGATTTGTGTCTGGGAAAGAGAGAAGCCACAGTGTTACTCTGATTTCTGTAATGATGCAGTTTCATCACTGTTGCAAGGTGACATAAATGTCAGCTGAAATGCCTGTGAAAGATCCCATTTCCTTTTACCAAATCTGGACTAGGAGGGTGATGATATACTGTTTTAAACAAGGAATTTAATACTAATTTTTACCTGGGCTGGTAATTCCCTGATTTGTCTAAATGAATGCTGTTATGGGAATATGGCAGGAATGCAAGGAGGAAGTGGGGCAGCACAGGACCAGCTCTTCCAACAGCTATCTGAACTTGGAACAGCTCCTTGCCAGTGATGAGAGCTTCCTGCTCTTTTAGCAAGAGAAGCTGTCATGAAAGACTTTCTCCTTTTCAGTGAGATGATAGTGATATAAAAAATGCAAGATATGGCAAGACTTTAAAATTCCTCTCAGACACCCTTTTCTCAGTTTATTTTTGATAATCCTTAGATTTAACAGCCAAGGGGTAAAATTGGACCCTGTTTCTGAATTTCCAAGTCTAGTGTTCATGAGCAGCATTGAGTTTTGGTTATGTAGTTTTTTCCTGCTGACTGCAGTTGGAAAACATATTTTCATAACTGGAAATTTTACCCACTGGGCTATGAAAAGTAAGTAAACTCTGCAAGGGTTTATGCTTTGTGATTTGGTGCTTCCAACTTTCCTCTGAGTGAAAGTCATGCTCTAGATACATCCATTGGAAATTTTTTAATTGAATGTGTTGTGTCACAGTTAAATAAGAATATATTCCCATTTCCTCACCTAGGCAACAGAATGAAGTGCTGCAGTAGGTAGTTTTGTGCAATGGTTGCTCTCAGAATCTTTGTTAGTTTAAAAAAGTATTCTTGTTATGAAGCTGTATCATATTAAAGCTGTGGTAGCTGTTTAACAGTAATGGCTGTGAAGTAAAAACAAAATCAAAGTTGAATTACTATCATCAGGGCCTGAATAATTTGGTTGTCTTTGGAAGTTATCTTAACTCTTCTGATTTTTAAGTTAATACTGATTGAAGTTGAGATGATTTTAACAGCTTACAGAATTGTGAAAAGCTTAGCAGTTTCAGCAGGGTTGCTTAATGTTGCCGTTCTAGTGGTGTTTTGTTTATTGGTCTGGGGTTTTTTAAAGTCCGTTTGGCTGGATTTGAACAGGATCCGTGGCTTGTCACAGCTTCTGTTGTTATTTCACATCAGGTTTAGCTCCTTCCTAGGAAGTGTGGGAAATATCATTAAGGTGGCTTGATTTGCAGCCTGGTATGAGGTGTCGGTCACAAACCCTGCAGGTGCAGAATGCTGTGGTTCATGAATGGTTCTCAGAAAGCAGCCATCCTTAGAGGGGAGGAGGCTTTGAGAGTAAAATAATTGTCTTGTTGGGTTTTTCAAATTCTCTTAACTTGCAGAAGTATGAAAATATACCTTCTTGTCCTCCATCTTTTATATTAAGACTGTCACTTTATAGCTGGTTTATAGCTTAAGTCTACCAATGCACATTTTCTCTTGAAGATCTTGTTAAAAAGATAACTTTGTTATATTTTCTGAAAGCAAATATAAGCTGTTCTGCCACCTACTGCTTTAAATATCAGTGAGATAAACTGTGTCATATTGGGTTGTTTAGAATGCTTTACTTTAACCCAGAAAAATTTTAAGTCTGTGAGAGGGAATCCTACTTTTGTGTGAAACTGCACAGTCAAGCTATTCCTTCCCACTGTTTAACAAAACGTCCTATGGTAAATATTGCGTCTGTTTGCACATGGGCCCGATGCCATTGTCAGAACACTAAAGCAGTACTGGCTTCTCAGCAAACTAATTTAAAACATAGTGTTCTAGCAAAATACACAACATCAGCTGTAACAATAGAATTATTGTGCCTTCCTTCATGGTTTCGTCTGGTCACAGAGATGTGCACTGTGGACCACAGCTCCAGGTTCCCTGCCCAGTTCCATGCAGAATGTTGGCTTGGCTAGGTCTGAGACTGGGGTGGAGTACGCAGATTCTGGTACTCAATTTGCTTTTATCTCTAAAGTAATTGAACTTGAAGGAAAAGAATGTATCATAAATGTAACTTTTTATTATTCACATAGAAATTAAAGACAAATTTGACTTATTTTCAGAAACTGAGGGTATTTAAAGTAAGCCACATAGTTTACCATCAACCATTAAATAATGGATTTTCCTCTTCACAGATTTATTTAATGATGTTTACTGCCTTATAGTTGTGTTGCTACTGTAACTGTGAAGCAGTTGGTTGTTTTGACAATTGAGGCTTAATAAATGCTCGGAGGTGTTGCAATGAAGTGGAATCTTGCTAGAGGTGTGAAATTATCCTTGTAGGCAAATTCCACACCTCAAAAATTGAGGTTGTCCCTTCAGAGCAGTAAAATTGCTTGTGGCTTCTTTTGTCCTTTTGTTGGAATAGGTGATGTTATTTCTTTTTTTATTATTCTTTTGACAGAAATGATACAACATCTTAATCAACAGTTAGCGAAGCGTGAGCACAGGTACGTGACCAACCTGAGACTATTTCACAAATTGCAGATGGACTACTATAATCTCCTTGGAGTCACTGCAGAGCTGGTGGATTCTTTGGCAGCCACAGTCACTGGCAAGATGGTAAGAGATGACCAAGATATGCACTTGTTTCCACATCCCCCAGAAAATGGAGACCAAAGGGTGAATTAAGATTTGTAGTTATGGGCATTTCTGTTAGAGCTGTGGCTCCTTACTAATGAAACACAGCACTTTGGATGAGCAGTTCTCCCATTGTCCCGGTGAAGGAGGATAAAAGAAGTACAAAAAGAGGGTTGAATTATGCTGGCACAGAAATTTTGAAAAAATTATCACCATCTCACAAGACATCTCAGATCTCTTGTGAGACTCCCCTTTTGAGCTTTGGCATTAGCAGTGATTAGAGGGCATTTCAGTGATTACTAACTGCACTCCATCCTATCAACAATTGTTGTGTATTAGGAACTTCAGTCAGGTCTGTTTTAAATTCCATGGTAGTGGAAACAATCTTTATCCAAAATTTTGGTGAGGGAAGGCTTTGCTCTTTTTTCTGCTAAACTGGACTTGTTAATTTAATTGATAAAGGGAACAGGGAGATAGGAGTGAATGAGTTATTGATCATGTGAAATAGGCCACATGTGTGACTGGAGAAGGTACAACTTTCTTAGGAGTACTTTTTATGTGAAGTTGATCGTCTTTTTCATGTGTTGTGCTGTCTCCGCTGGGAGCATAAGTTCTGTGTAACCTGAAGGCTGTTCTTATGGCAGATGTTAGTGGCCTCTAGAAGCCTTTAAAGGAACTGTGAATTGTTAGCAGGGAGAATGACCTGGCACTTCCTGTGCTGCCTGCTAAAAAGTCAATATGTACCTTCCCTTCTGTCATCAGCATGAACACCATATGGTTTGTTACTTTGCATCTGGGATCCCTGCTCCCTAATACTGCAGGGAAGAATTTGCCTGTAAGGGTGGATTATGCTTTACAGCAGATTAGAGGAGGTATCTGCTCAGCAGTAAAATACAATCATTCATTTGCTGCCTCCCGTTTCACAGCCAATATCCAGTTACCCTCTGTGGTTGGGAATGGGACACTGGTTCTCTTCTATTGCGGATATTGTTCAGTTCCCTTTGTGTGTGTGGGGCACTCGTTTGAGGCTTCCCGAGTGTGTCCAGCTGAGGGTGCTCTTCTGTTATTGATCCTGGATTCTGTCATTTCTGAATCCGAACTGGAGTTGAGTACTGGATCAAGTGATATTGAAGTTACAGCGTTCTGAATTTGAAGGGTTTCATTGTCCTGCTGAAGGTCTGGGCATATAAGAACTGTCCCCAGCTGCATTTCTATAATCTCAGTTCTCTCATCTCTCTTCTGGGGAAGGTACTAACTCATCTGAAATTAAGCTGTTCTGTTGTGGTGTAGGTTTCCCAAAACAAAAAACCTAAACCCACTGATATGTTTTGCATTGAAAAACAAAGTGCTGTACTGTGTAATTCATATTTATTCTCTCTGCTGTACAAGACAGTTATGTAATTTCAGCTCTTTAGGTAAACAGCATATTAGCATTGTTTCAAGCTCAAAACTGCTTCATTTTTAAATTTGATTTGATTTTGAACTTTTTGATTCACAAAAATCTATGCAAATAGAGGTGTGACAAAATCTGGTTTTCTCCTAGACTCTGAAAGTGTTTAGCACTAGTTTTGTGAATAGCATAACAGTTCCCAGATAAAGAGAATTTAAGAGTTTTTTAAGAACAGAAAGGTAGTTGCAGTATATACCCTGTGCTTGTGTCAGTGAGCCTCAGCTGTGTGATTTCTTACTCTTTAAAAAACCTACACAAACAGGCTTTAGCATAGAAACACTTGTCTTGGTGTAAGTTTTATGTAATCTTGTTCTCACTTTGTTTCCTAATTTTTAGATTACACCAGAGTATCTTCAAAGTGTTTGTGCTTGCTTGTTTAGTAATCATTTGAAACAAACTGTAGCACACAACATTGACTTCACAAGGCCTGGAACTGTAAGTATAAATGTTTTGGATTTTTACAGTAACTGTCTTAAAAGCCAATACTACTTAAGCTACATATAGAACAGTAAACAGAACAATGTTCTGTAATAGGAAAGACAAAACATAATGTGTTCAAGCTTGTATAAGGATATGGCAATACATTGTTTTGTTGATGTCAGATGCTTGTCAATGACCTGGTTGTGTAGTTATAGCTGTGTAAGTATAGTTAATCCTGTTATTGTGAGGACAGTAAGATTTTTATCTGTTAAAATGCTAATAAAATGCTTTAAAAAAACCCCAAACCAAATATGAAAACTAATGTTCTGACTGTGGTTTGATGGCACATCTTAGCCAGTTTGTTTAGCTAAAAAAGGGAGTGGTGTTGCTCAGCTCTGGGCTCATGCTCTGTTCCTTTCTGTTGTCAGTTGATGCACCTATAACTCTACAGAGAATTGGCTTAGCCAGCTGAAGGAGAAGCATCACACAGGATCATGAGAACAAATGTGGAAAAGAGGAGGAAGAGACAGTTTTGGGAGAGCAGTTAGCTGATACACCTAGGCTACCTTACTGATTTATATGATGGTCTTTTAACATCCTATCTAAGAAACTTTGATAAGCAGCTTGGGATCCTTAGGGTTGATTTTTGCCTACTTGACCATTCTCTGGTTTCTTTTCAGATGACTACAGTACATCTCACTCATTTATGCTCTGCTGAATCTCTTCTGCCTAAGTGGGGAGAGAGTTTTGGGGTTGTTTTTCAGCAGCAGAGCCAGCTTAGGATAGTTTCTAGTGTCCGTGAAACGACTCCTGTGAGATTTGAAATTACTTAATGATAGTGTAAGAGCTGTTCAGTGGTATAACTTCTTTTAATACCTCACTTGTTCAAGCTTTTCAAATAAGCATTAAGCATAAAACTACATCAAAACTTTTTACTAAGAAAATATTGTGTACCACTGTTTTACAAAGACAAGCCAAAATCATAAAATGTGCTTATTGTTTTTGCCATGGCAAGCATTCATGTGTACTTAACTTTGTAGCAGGGGAACTTAGTGAAGTGTCAAAGGAAAAGCAGAAGAAAATAAAATTCCTGTTCCTTATTCTAGCCAAGATTTTTAATAATAGTGATGCTATGGGTACATTTTGTTCCTCTTGAAAATTTGCTACAGAAAGATAAGGAGATAATACAAATGCTTCCTTTTCTTTTCTGTGTGGTAATATTTTCAGATAAGTATTATTCCTCATTGCTCTTCAAGCTGTTTTAAATGCCCACACTTTCCTGTTAATAGTCAGAACTCCTTTCTCTGACCTGCCATGAGTTTAGGAGGTGCACTCTTGTGAAGCCTGCAAAAGCCGCTTTTCAGGGTTTCAGGTGCTGTCTGCTGCTCCCCTCTCCTCAGATTTACATCATATCCATAGCTTAAGTCAACTTCCACCCCATAATGTCCCTCTTCCCAGCCATCTTTCTACTAACCAGCAACTTTCAGAGATCTTTCCTCTTTCCTTGCCAGTGGCTTTTTGAGACAATGCTTTAGGTACCCCAGTAGTCTTCTGTATTTTTGCCTTCTGATGTTGAGGCTGTGTGTGTTTCTCCTTCCCTGTACTGAGATCATCTGTTTTGTAGAGCCATGTGCCCTCTTCTCTCTCTTCCTGCTCTCTGCTTGCATCAAGACTTCTCTTTTTCTCCTGTGCTTTCAAGGTGGTACATTTGCCCAGGGTTTTGCTCATTATTTCTATTCTTCTTACCATACACTGATCCTCCAGTCTCTTGAGCCCTTTTAGGAAAGGGGCAGATGGAAGAGTGCATCCTTATGCAAGGTTCTGATTTCTGCTTCCCAAAAAGTGTCTCTAGAAGCATTTCTGCTCCAAAAGTGCCTTTGCCACTATACTTAGGGCACTATGGTCACTTTGACATAGTCTCCAGCTATGCAGATAGGTTAGGGAAAGAGGATATGTTGGTGGATTTTTTTCCCTGCTGGAAGTAAATTTTTGTCTCCCTTAACTGGGTTAACCTGAGTCAAGCTGTGTTCTCCTGGTACAGTTGTATCTATTTTTTTACTAGGCTTTGCTAGCAGAACTATTTCTGTATGACTTTGTGGCTCATTTATCCACACTATTTGAGGTAGTTGCTGTGACAGCCAAGCTGTCTAATGAAGGGCCAGCTCAGTTATAGCCCTGAGACTGTTTAGATGAAGCATTTCTAGACTGGTTTAGGTCATGCCTTGAGACTGAGGTTCTAGCAGCTACTGTGGTTGAATTCTGATATTGTTTCTGTAAGCAGATCCAAACAGGCTCTCTGAGGCACTAGCCAAGTTTTGGAGGGCTAATCACAGTCTTTAGATATAGACATTAGCTGCATCATAATCAAGTTTCCTCATCTTATCCTTTTGTCCCCTCTTGATTGGTCATACTTTCTTGTTTATTTCCCATGTAAAGAATTCTGGTTTTCTACATGAATAGCAAACATGTAGAAACACATATAAATGTTAGAATAAAAAAATAGATATTGTCTTATGAAAAGAAAAATGTGACTCCTTTCTCATCCCAGAATATTTCTAACCACTCCCCTGGCTTTGTTGATGCAGGAAGCCAGATGAGATGAACTAAAATTCTGTTTGCCACTAGGCCACTCAAGCATGCCATTACTTTTTCTTCAAGGATTCAAGTACTTCATTGTTATGCACTCAGATGTTATTGTTCTGCCCTTAAGTGGTTTCAGGTTTTTGCATAAGTTTTCGAATAAAGCTGGAGGCACCGTGACCCAGACTAAGTAGTAGCACGAGTTCACAGCATCTGTGCTGGATTTGTGTTGGAAGGTTCTTTCACTTTTTGCCCATAACTACTTAGAGGCACTAGAGTGTGGTCTTTCCAGCTACTCCATTTCACAAACCTCCTTCTGCTGTAAGGGGCAGCCAGCTGCATAATTGCAGAGGGAAGAAATTAGCAGGAGGGGCAGCCACTTTGTTCATCCTTACCTTACCATCATCTTACCTCATTCTGTAGGCAAGATTAGTGAGAGGCTTAAAAAAACCCAGTCGTTGTCTAAAGTTTTATCAGGCATTCAATATGGTGGTTTGTTGGTTGGTTTGGTTCCCCCCCCCCCTGCCACTTCACCTCGACTGTTCAGGATGATCCTCTCTCACTGACATCACCAATGTCAGGACAAGACCCTGAAATAAATTGGTTCTGCTGGATCAATATCTCTAAATAAATGAGCAGAAAAAGAAATAATTAGCAAGGAAATTACCCCTTTTTTTTGCTGTACTGTCATGCAGCCTTAAATTTCCACCACTGTTATTTAGGGTATGAGTGGACATGCATTACATAGTTTGGAAAGAGGAGGTGTTTGAATTCACAGCCGGTTGTACTGATGCAGGTATGGGGACAATCCAGGTTTTGAATCAGGTTCTGAGAGCAGAAAATGCTGAAACTGCATAATTCTCTGAGATCACTACTTGAGTTTTAGAGTATATTTTGTTAAATCAGCTACACTGGTAATTTTTAGTTACACTGCGAAGGAGGATTACATGAGTACTGTAACCAAAATGAAGTATTATCCAAGGAAATTAAGGAGTATACCTTGGATTATGTCCTTGGTAGCATTATTTGTATAAAAAGTTGGTTTTGTTCCCAGAACATTGTGCCCGACTTTTAATGTTGGGGAAAGTTGTATTGTATAATAGAAAGCTGAGAGGTCTCAGGCTTTAAAATTACAATAAAGGTGACCTGTATCAGTTGCTAATGTGCAAACATCAGCTTCCTGGCTTGCCCCCCACCATGGCTGAAAGCCTGTCCTTTCAAACTGCAAGAAATTTGTATCAGGAGAAGAAATCCCAGAGGCAAGTCTTACTGAACTGGCTTTAAGACCTGAGGCAATGACAGCCAAAAGAGTTTTCTGTTGTAATCGTACCCCGAAATCTTATTTAGCAAGAGCTTCTAGTGTCAGCTTTGTGTTCTCTGGTGAGCTGGATTGGATCTCGTTGTTTTGCAGAACAACTCCATGTCTCTTGCCAGCTCTGTGACCTCCTGGGTCAGTTCATGAGCCTGATGTACAATCCATTAACAGGATGCATCTGCTGCCTGCAGTGGGAGAGAGGCCACACTACTGTATTACAGTTGGGAGACGTTTCCAAGGCCTCTCTAAAGCCCTCTTGTACCATCAGGTTTTTCTCTTAGCTGCCGTTGAATGTTATCGCCACCTTCCATCGTGTCATTTGACATGTGTGGTCCTGAATTGGGAGATAAACCTGAGAGAATTGTCAAAGCAAAAGGTGTGGATTTGAGAATAGAAGGTCAGAGCAGCAGGTCTGACATCTGAGGAAAGATTTATTTGAAGATTTAATCAATTCCTGACTTTCTAGTGTTCCTTTGGATAGGGAACTGATGTGGGCAATGGTAAATTTGAAAAGTATAGTTTCAAGTACAGTAATCTATTACAAGACTATCCCTTATATTTTTGACATTCTTGAGATAAATCAAGTTTTACTCTTTCATTTACCATTTTCCTTTTCTAGTCTTGATTTGTCTGGTGGATAAAAAGCAGGGGTTGTAGTTTTTGATGCCTGCAATTTTCTGTTCAGTACACATCATGAAGCCGAGAGCATTCTGGCTTTTTATCACAAACACAGTACATTCACACTCCATCAAAAGTAGCACAGGCTCAAATCTGAAACCCACAAATAGGTTTTTTGAATCAAAGTAAGATGTATTTTTTACTGGAATATTTTGGATTAGGGATAAGGTAATAAGATTCTCTAAGTTTTGGATTAGAGGTGAAACAGGAACTGCTTCTTCAGATGTGCAGTTTCTGTCAATAGTAGAGATGTGTGTTCACCACTGGAGAATCTTTCTGTGACCTGAAAGCTGTAAAGTTTACATGTATTGCACCTGTGTCATGGAATAGAATAAATGCCCATTATGTTTTTGCTGCTATTCAATCCGATTGTATTTACCTGTAGCTACAATTAGGTGAATTAATGTCCCTTGCAAGTTTTGGGTCTCTTTTGATACCACTCTTGAAGTTGTGGAAAAGTAGTGGGGTGGTTTTTTTAAGTTCTGCCACTGGACAAAATAACTAGCTCCTCTGTAAAGTTAAACTGTCATTTACAAACTGTGAACAAGGATGATTTTTTATTATTATTTTTGGGATAACTGTAATGACTACAATGGGCTCCTGTTTTTCTTGTACTCTGCTTTTTTCCTCAAACGTGGTTTTTACTGCAAGTGTGTACTTGCCATCAAGCTGTTATAGTTGGTGGCAAGTATTCCATTTCTTACTTATGAAATTTCTGCACCAGCAGGCCACATGAAACCTAGGATCAGGGTAACAGAAGATTTTTAGTTTGGTTTTTTTAATCACTCTCTAAACCATTCAGAGTGGATTCACCAGGCATTATTATGCAAATGTTTGCTCTTTCATTTAAAAATAAAGTGCATGTTGCAGCAAACAGCATCTACCCTAAGTGAGCTTTTCTTTGGATGACATAATCAGTTTTCTGCATCTTTTAGAAAATGGGACTATTTTTATATGTTCCTATTTATGTATGGAAAAGAAGAAACAAGCCTACCTCTTCATGTAAGCACAGAGAAGTTAGTTTTTTCCTGCTGATACAGTATATAATGCTCTTTTCACAAGTTGCTGCAAGGTTTTTTGTTTACATGACCTCTTCAAGGTTAAGGTGTTGCTTTCAGTAGAGGCTTCCACAAACTTTTCCTGTAACTGTCCTCAAATCATAGAATAGCCCAGTTTGGAAGGGACTTTGGAAGGTTGTCTGGTCCAACCTTTTGTGATTTCCTTTAATGTTAAAACTTTACTTTAATGTCATCTTTTATCTTGATGCCTACATCTGTTTCCACTGGCTCAGGTCATGCATGTGTTGAAATGTCTCTCATCGTGATGCAGTTTATCTTCTGGTTTCTTTTGCTCACTTATTGGTCTCTATCAATGTCATCCTTTGTCTTTAATTTTAAATTGCCTTTGCCACGAACTGTCTGTATGTGTGTACAGCACCATGAATGTTAATCATTCACATCAGGGAATTGTAAGTGTCATGTCAATAGAAAGAAGAGTTGTCTGATTTTTAAAATTGGTTAAAGAATAAAAAGAACTTTATTTTCTGTTCACAGTGAAGAGTGGCAAGTTTCTTATGTCTTCTGTGTAAGGCTGTATATGTCTGTTAAAGAGCAGCCTGCTAAATAGGGTGTTTATGAGCTTATTCATCTGTATAAATATGTCCTCTAAGGTAACTACTGGCAGGTTTGCGCAAAAAGATTGGAAGCAGAATAATTAATGTTGGTCTTATTTCATTGTGTTGAACTGTGTACTTTTATTTTTAATTAAGACTGTTCTTTTTAGATACAAAGCTGTTGTAAGTATTTTAGTCTAATTAAGGAGAACATGGCATATTTTGTACTAAACTACTCAAACCATGAATTAGCACCATTCTTTACTTTAGTAACTACATCCTAGGTTTCCTTTCCTTCAGAGACTTTCTTAGTTTATCCCTGGAACCTTTTGGGGTGAGGAATTGATAACATTGCTGAAACACCTTAAATTGTCTATCTCAGTCTTTGTTATGTGCTGGTCAGAAACTCCAATCAAAGCAAGAATGGAGAATAGTAGCAAGTGCTTTCTCAGAAGCTGAGATCTGCTGAACCAGGCCACATTCAGGGTATCTCTCTTGGCTGCCTCAGTGGAGTGAGCAGTACAGGTCATACATTCCTGTAGATTTGTCAGTGCTTTGTGTGTGGCTGTTCTGACACTGACAGCGTGGAACAATGTGCAGACTAGGTGTGTTTGAGAGGAGAACTTCCAACATAGCAATTTCAGTTCTAAGACATGCAGATATGAGGATTGGGAGAACATGTTTATGCTTTTCTTTTCAAAGCTAATAGTCTATTGTTTCTTAGCTAATTTCTTGGTTGTTTTTTAGAACTGTGCAATTCTGTGTGATTTATTTCTGTTAACTTTTTTTTTTAATCTTCTTTATTTTAATGTGTGCCTGTTTGCC
Organism: Pycnonotus jocosus; assembly: GCA_013400435.1. Lineage (NCBI taxonomy): Eukaryota > Metazoa > Chordata > Aves > Passeriformes > Pycnonotidae > Pycnonotus > Pycnonotus jocosus. Next base: position 138,246 of record VWYP01001175.1, on the reverse strand, counting down.
TATAAAGGGATATTACTCTATGAGCCCTTGTGATGACGGATATGTAAGTGTCTATCTTTATTTCCTTTCACATTGCCTGCTCAGTCTGTCACAGTCTGTATTTCTCTTTATTTCACAATGTGCAGCAATTTTCCCTGCATTTTAACTTGTCATGACATTATCTGTGTGGTTTATGAAGAGCCAGAAAGTGTGCAGGGCTTGGAAATTCTGCATGGGGAATGGAATAGGTGTTCTGGGTAATCTTATGGCTTCATAATGCACATAACATGGCATGTCAACATAAGTGCAGCTTTGTCCACAACTTTTACGTGAAACACAGCTTCTTAAAGCATGCAGAAAGCAATGTTTTCTTCCATGGGATCATCTGTATATAGTATACATTCTCTCTGAAGTGTGCCAAAACCAGCTGACCCCACAACATCTTTGACAAAGCAAATAAATATTATTGCTCAAGATATTTCAGCAAGTTGAGTCATGCTTTTAAGTTGGGTTTTGTATTCTACATATTTGTATTTTTTGTTCCTGAAGTTAAACTTCCTTTCGGTAGTAAAGGATATGGAATTCTTTCACACAGATAAAGTGATCCTTTTTCACTGAAAACACAAAATTTTATTCTCTGTACTGCCTGTGACTTCTGTAACCCAGATGGAAGTTTGTATTCTGGCAAGTACACCATAAGTATCTAATTTTGCCCCTAGTCAGTGCATTCTTTGTGAAGAAGGGAAATGAATCTACTTCTAAGTAACTTAATATGTAATCAATTCATAAAAGTGATTGACACCAATTTTGAAAAATGCCAATCAATTTTAAATAATACATATTTATATTTTATCACTTTCTTAAGGTAAAACAATATTTTGCCTTTCAAGAAAAGCTGGCCAAGTTTCAAACATATATATCACCTGGAATTAACCCCTTACGGGCATTCAATTTTCCACTTAAAAAAGCCATTTATATTGAGAAATAGTCATAGAAGTATTTAATGCAATGGACTATTCCTTACATACTTATTTTTATTGTGATGTAGAGAACACTACCCACATCCACCTTTGGTGAAAGATCACCTGTATCAGTCAGCCTATTCCCGTTGGTAACATGAATGTTCATAATGGACAGTTTTTGCTTGATGTTAAGCATTTTGTTCCTTCATATAATGCACTGTTTTGAGATTGAGAAAGGTTGATGACAGATGAGCAATTATGAATCAAAATATTTTTGCTTAAAAAAAAGCTTTTTCTTTTTACAAATTACTATAAAACATTAGTTAAATGTAACTTTATACAATGTAGAATATGATAGTTTACTGTGCAGGGTTGTTTATAAAATTTTTGTAGAGCTGTCTGACTGATTCTGAGATATTTCTTGAATACATGGGTAGCTTTCACCTCCCCTCACTGTTTATGTATTTTATACTTCTTCCTGACATTTGTGTTGTCATTACATTATCACACAGTATTACTGTATGACTTTTTAATGTACACATCAGATGTCTTAGAGAACCTGTTTTTTATATGGCAAGTGGGAAGTTTTCATAACAGCATGTCAGTAGTACAAGCAGGAAAAAAAATAATTAAAAACATTTGCAGATCTTCTTATGAAATAATACTTTGCATAGCCTGAGTAGACCTGCCAGGTTACACAAGCTCAGGGTCTAAACCCTCACAGGCTGCTTGGAGCAGTCTTCTTGTTAATAGTGTATAACAAATTAACTCAACATAGATTTGTGAGTTGTAATAATTTGTAGAAATCTGCTCAAATTTTGGTTTTACTCTTCACATATTCATCACGTATCTTTGATTATTAATTCTGAATCTGGATTGAATTTACACTGAATTCTTACAGCACATTTTCAGAGTGGGAACTGAGGGCAAAATCTGGCTTTCAGCTTTGCCTTCAGCATATTATGAATATATACATCAAACAACAAAGAGGATATAGCTTGAATATAGAGCTGCAGTATTTGATAAAATCAGTTGTGGTTTTGGCTTGCACATGAAGTGCATCTGCTTTCTTTTATAAATACCATTTTTTTTCCCTTTGAACTTCTTTGATTTATTCCATCCCATTCGTATTCCTGCCTGTCTTTGTTCAAAAATAAGGGATGGCATCTGTGGCTAATGTGCATCGTGACAAAATTACTTTACCTAATGTGGCACTTGGTTTGGCTTTGGCAAGAACCAGAACAAACATAAGTCATACCCTGTGATTCTACTAGAATGAGCTATGCTTGGGCTGTTTTTTTTCTTGTGTTTCTCTTTTTTTCCTTAAGACACTGAGCTTTTGCATGTCTTTCACTTATGACAAACCATCCTCTCAAAAGATAGGTTTTGCATGAAATGTATTTTTTCAAGATGAAATCTATGAGTATTGGGACATATGAATGTGTTTGCCCCAAGTTCTTCACACTTGGTCTATCATTGGCAACCTAAGGTACTCAAAAGGCAATCTACTGTTACTCAAAAGGTTAAGATAATGGTTAACCTGTTCCAGGAAAGACTGGGGGAAGGGCTTGGAAGAAAATGCTGAGGAAATAAATCTTGTAATCTAAGAAAAAATAGTAGAAGAGGAGCTACTAAATCATACCTATTTGTGGTGATTGTGCAATAAGTGTTCAGTTGTTTAACAGCAAAATAATAACTTTTAGCTCTTGCACTCTGCCATTCATTGGTAGATATCGAAACCCAGCTTGTTCAAGAGATTGACGCCTATATCTGCTTTTCAGATAAGAAGAATCAAGGTCCAGATATGTGAAATGACGTGTTTGGATTCTCTCTAAATCAGGCTAAATCAGGAGTAGTATTGTATCTCCTGAGCCAATGCCTTACTCAGCATGCCACAGATACTGATTAGCTTACTTATGACTAATTGCAGTAATGTAGGTTGAAAGGAAAAAGGGAAACCTCTGCCTGTAACATGGTTGCATTCTTTCTGCTTATCAGTGGTGCTGACTGTAGTCAGATTGAAAAATGATAGTGCAGTGAAGAACAAACTAGCCCTACAAAGCTTTCTCCATTCCTGTTTAGCCTTGATTGAACCTGATGTAATATGAACTTTATCCTTATTGCTTTCCCAGAAATACCAAAAGCCTGAAAGAACTAACTTCCTCCTGTGCAGGTTCTAGACTGATAAACTGGCTCTGATCAGCAAAATGATCAGAAGTCTTTCCAGCTCAGTGATTCTGCCCTCAGAGCCCCAGTGCAGGGCCCGCCCCACTCTCTGGTGCCTTTTTAGTGTAGAAAAAGTACAGAAGGAAACCGTATTAAAAACCTTGCTGTGCTCCATCTGCTGGTTTAAACAGTAATTTGGGAATTAATAGGACCTTGTCCCATGTGATCTAAATGTTTTTCCAGTTGAAATTCTGTAGTTTGAAATTTCATAAAAGCTTGCAAAATCCTACACTTGCCGGAAAGTTTTATTTGTGTAGAAGAGTGATATGTTCATCTTAACCAGTTATCCTCTGGATAGATTTTGGTTGGAGCACATGTTTTTCTTTCTAAGACAGCAAAGAGGTGCATACAAAAGAGATCATTGAGAAGCAGAGAATCTTCATACACATCTATATAGCCCTAGTGCCCTGCTCTGTTTCTTTTCACACTTCTATTCCCTATTTGACCTGCCATCCCCAAGGGCTCTGTAATTTTTTTTGCATTCAAGTGCTACAGTCACTTTCTTCTATTTCCTCTAATGGAGAAAGGAGAAAGGTGTTGACAGAGGCAACGAAAGTAGTTTGTGATTTCATTGCACATGCAGCTACAAGGTTTTAGGTTTTATCTGGGAAAAGAGTTTTGTTTAAACAAAATTAACTCTTTATACTTATTGAAAATGCTAAGGAAAATGAACAATGGCAAAACAGTCTAGGGGCAGAGATGATACTTAGAAAGACTTTTGTATAGTGTAAGATAAACTATGATGTGAGAACTGCTGGTCCAGACATGTTACTTTTAAGGTGTATGACCTGTTAATTGTCTATTGTGCAAGTCATTCATTGACATAATATAAAATGCTTTCCAATGTGCAATAAGCTTATTTCACATCTAAGAAGGCAGTTCCATTTATTACAAGGATACTCATGACGTTGGGTTTTCAAGAATATGTCAGGTGGCGTAATTCAATATTCTCTGTGGTATTTAATGCTTTTTGTCTCTTAAATCCCACAGTTTTAAATCTGACAATAGACATTGATTATATAGTTCCCTTTGAAAGAGGCTCGGTTAGGAGAGAAGACCAGTTTTACAGGTATAAGTGGTAATGAGAGATTTTTAGCAGAGAGATCAGAACAAAGAGATGACATTGAATATTCTGTAAATAGAGCATGTAGTTGACATCAGAATGCATGACATGAAGCACCCGTATGCCAGAATTGCTCCTTCTTTGCTTACCTACAATTAGGTCTAGCAAAAAATATTTACTGAGGCAGACAACTTTTATCTGGAACTTTTATATGGTGTTGATGTTCCTTGTTGCACAGTGGTGCCTGTACAGGCACTATGTCACCCTGCATCAGAGAAGAAATATGCAGGATTTAATTATAATATCCTGGGCAGAACCACTAATAAATGGCACGCTATTTCATATTAGTTTTATCCATACCAGAATACATAGTCTGGTCTTTACATATTAGTAATTATATATAGGGGTATATTTTAGTAGGAGCAGACACTTGATAACATTAGTGTTGAAACAAAGAATTACAATAAATTAATATGCAGGAATGCATGCTGGGTCTCCAATGAAATATTATTGCAATTTTAAAGGTATGAAAATTTATGAAGTCAATGAATGTGCTTAGCAAGTTCTTAATCTTCCTCAGAAGGCTTCAGATAGTAGTTTCTGTTCATTTTTTATTATTATTATTATTTAAATGCTTCAAGCATAGGTAATTTGTGGAATATGTGGGTAAAGATAATGTAGCGAGATCATAACAAAAGAGATTTTTACCTGTGAAACACTTTAAGGGAAAAGAAACACTGGAGTGCTCTTTCTTCAGCTGTGTTTCTGGTTTACTGCACAGGTTTTTATAGGAAAAGAACTGCAGAACCTTAGTGAAATGAGGTCACTTCGGATCTAATTAGTAACATTATGTGAAATTCGGACTTATATACTGTAATTTCCTTTTTTCTCTCTTTTTGTGATCCAGGCTTCCACACTGTTAAGAGCATCTTTAGCCTCTATGTAAGTATTTGTTGCTGAGCTTCATTTCTGTCTATAGAGAAGAGGAGGGCTTTGGAAACTGAAGTACAGACTACCAGTTGTCTGCAAATGGGACTCACTCCCCCTCTGTGCTTCCTCTGACCTCAGTGAACATTGATGCAAATATTGTGTGATCTGTGTTCTTCTGCTGAGCAGCTTCAGTAATATTGTAATTTCAGCAGAATGTTGTTAATCCAGTAAATCTGCCATTCTACACCTGTGAGGTTGTTGCTGTATTTTTAGTGTTTCCACATATTTCAGTCCTGTTGTTGTAATGGGTTTGATTCTCACAAATCCAGGAAAAGGAGAAATCACTAATATGGATTTTTGGGTGCCTTAACTTTAATTTTTTTGTGTCTTGACTGTGTCAAGAGCCATGACCTGCCGCCCTCATGCCCTTGTGGTCCAGTAGGGGAAGGGAAAAAAGGATATTACTGTACTGTTTTGTGCCAGTAAAAATCTCAGATCATCAGCTGGCAGGTTGTCAGTTAACTGTCTGCAAGTTATGATGGTAAGCGAGCTGCCTGCATAGTTAAGAAATAACCCCAAATTTAACAAGTCTGTTGTTCTAACACTATAATGGTAATAAAAATATGAAAATGTGGAAGTTCTTTTCCTGAAGCAGACTTCCTGTTTTGGCTCTTCTCACCTCAGTAACATCACCTGCACTGAATGAGGAGAGAGAGTTTTGATGAATGTCTTTTCCGTTTGCATTTAGGAAGGTACAGGATGTGCCATTGTTGCCCTCTTTGGATTATGAGAAGCTGAAGAAAGATTTGATTACAGGGAGTGATCGTCTCAAGGCCCTCTTACTGCAGGCTCTGCGCTGGGTAAGGACAGGCCCTTTGGAGGCATCCAGAGCCAAGATCCATTTTGCAGACAAGACAGTTGTTCTGGTGATGAGTGCAACATCACAGGCAACTTCCTTTTTGGTGAAGCTTACTGAAGCTGTTGAGATGATGAAGGTAGCCCAGGCAGGAGGTGTCTATTTGTAGTGTAGGAGTGTCCTTCTCATCTGAGGGAGAGATTCCTCACACGAGGAATTCCCAGATTTATGAGGTAATCAGTGGAAATTATTTCTGATGTGCTTTCAAATAAGTTATTGTTTTAGGCAGTTCCTTTTTCCATATATCCTTTTGGTTTCCATTTATATAAATAGTGCAGTATCTAAGACATACCTGACTCTAAGCACCAGTTTTCCTTTATAATCAAGGTATTTTACAGGAACCTACCTTTTGGTTGACTTGGGTCAATGACATTTCAGAAAAATTACAGATGACAACAGGAAGTTACATTTTCCTGCTGAAAAGGAAGCTGATGTGTTCAAAGTGACAGTCATGAAAGATGATACTAGTGGAATTCTGATCATGTTTCAGTGTCCGTTTTCACATAAAAAACAATCTGTTCTGGCCAGAGGTACTTCTAGCCCAGTGCTCTGTCCCAGATGTTTAAGAAAAGCACCCCGTCTGTAACTATTAGTGGGGTTGTTTTAACTTTATGGGAATAATTCTGTATCCTTCCTGTATGGACAATGATGACAGCTCCCAAGTAACAGTTTTGTAATGGATCACAGAGCTGAGGTCAGGTCAGTTCATTTCATCTCTTTCTCTTAGATCACTGAGGCTGAATTACTGTTGCCCATGAAAGAGGTTTCTCACCTACAGAGTAATCAGCACCTTTAAAATCTCCCAGAGTCATCAATCCATTGTTTTGGCTTTTTGTGGGTTTTTTTTCACTTGTTTATTTTGCTGTTATTTATTTTAGCGCTTGACAACATCATATCCTGGAGAACAGAGAGACACTATTATGCAAGCCTACATCAGTAATGACCTCCTAGATTGCCACAGCAACTGTCAGGTCAGCTGAAACTGAGAGTTGTGAGTTGTCCAGCTTCTGTGTGATACTGCTCATTTGTGTCTATAAAGTGCTGATCATAAAATTTTATTGCTCTCAGGAAGGGAAGAAGGAAAAAAAGGTAGTAGTGCCAAAATCAAGTGATACATTTAGCTTCTGCATCCCAGTCTTTAAATGTTGATGTCAAAGCTTGGCATTACAAGAGCGCTTAGTGAAGCCATGGTTCTTACAAATGGAAGTTTATCACCTCTCCGTACTTCACTTCTGTGAGTTCAACTAAGCATGAGGCCCTTTATTGCTTGTTTATCAGATCCTGTGTCTCTTTTTGAGTGATTGTGTATTGTTAAATAATACACTCAATTAATCTCACTGATCTAAGATAAGAACTTAATTAGGACTTGAGTCTCAATGCCTCTATGGAGTGTCATTGTGCACCTGCAATAGCGTGGTCAACCGTGTTTCTGTGAATTTGACGTGGATTGGCACCTTTCTTTAGAAAGGGGAATTGCTGATGTGTTGGTTTTGAAAAGTTGTTTCAGTCCCTGACAACTCAGTACTGTTACTAAGAAAAGCAGAACTTTTTTCATTGGTTGTAGTGACTTTTGTATATAATTGAGTTCCCCAGGGGTTTGAGGCACTGAGCCTACTTGGTTTATTGTGGCTTCATTGTCTTTGCAAGAGTCACTTGTACCACTAGGAAACGTAAAGGATTATTAAATCAACCATCAGTTTTTCTCCCTCTAAATTTCTGTAAGAGGGAAGTTATATGTTAAGCCTGAAATAAAACAGATTAGAAATAATTGCAGTGTGGTGGTGGTGGTAAGTTACTGAGCTGCTTCCCACGCTCTCCATTGTCAAAGAAAAGCATTCCTATTCATGTAGTATTACTGCACTTAAATTCATCAACAAAACTAAGTTGTTTGGTTTGGGATTTTTTTTTTTTTTTTGTCACTGAATATTAATTTTAGGTACCAGCTTTAGATGGACTGTGTTGGTTCATTATAACTTCCACTCTATACCACAGAGTTTAATGGTGTTTTAACAGACTCAGCTGACAAGCTGTAATTTGCCTATTTGTTCATTTTCCATCTCTCCTTCAGCCCCCTGCCAGTAAAAAAAGAAATTTTACATCATACTGACAAGTCAATATGCATTCAAAGGGGTGTTTTTTTGTTCTGTGTAAGTTTAATTAAGCTTTTAAAACATTATAGAAGACTAACTTTTGTGTTTTACTTCTTTGTCATTTATTAACATTTGCTTTGTTTTTCAGAGAAGTGTCCTCCAATTATTATATTCTAAGAGTGAGGTAGTCAGACAGTATATGGCAAGGCTCATCAATGCTTTTGCTTCACTGACAGAAGGTAAAAGATTCACTGCAAAAGATAAGATAGCATTTTCATATAATGCTGTCTTATTGGTGCTTCACAAGTACATGTCAGTGCATGTGGAAATGTAGAGCCTTATTTGCACCCTTTTTCTAGGGATTCACTATCTTTTGTTACATGCTTCAAAACATCTTTTCAGTATCTGGAAAGTTTTCATTTTGACACTGTATATTCATTCAGTATTTCTGCCTTGTTTTAGTGATTTGTGACCATGTAGGAACTTACTCAGATACTGCCTTTAATATAGTGTTCAGTCTCTCCATGAGAGTTAAAGAGAAAAATCCCCATTAATAGGGGTCCTGTGGGCAAACCTGCTACCAGGCTGTGCAATAGTAACTACTGTGGCTCCTGCATTTTCCTGGTCTTCACCTGAATAAATCTTTGTGCATCACTGCTAACAATCCAGATGCATATATATCTACCTTTGTATCTCTGCCTGCCCCAAATTAGCTCTTGGTTTGCTGCTGTTTCTGGGGCTAAGTATTGGTAGGTGCTGAAATCTCATTTGAAGTCAGTAGCAGGAGGGCACCTGACTTTCCCAAGCTCCTTCTACATTTTTGTTCTTTTCTTTTACTGTACAAAACTGATAGATCAGAAAGCATATACTCAAAGTGGATTCTGTGAGGTATTGATTTGGCAAGTGTCTCTAATACCCCAAGTGTCTGGATTGAATGCAACTGGTCTGCTACACAACTTTGTACGGGTTTGTTTGGATCTTGGCACAAGATTGTGGCTTGTCAAGAGGAAACTGAGGTCAATCCTGCTGACTTTTCCAAAGAGAGGGAGCTTTTCTGTCATAGCTGCTATCTCAGCATCTGTTCTTTCATCGCTTTTTGCACCAGGTCGTGCCTACCTTTCTCAGAACCCAACATTGCTGCAAATGCTGGAGGACAGACTGAAAGCTGAAGACAAGGATTCCCTTACATGGGAGAATGTTCTGGGGGCTCTGCAGAAATTCAGCCTCAGGTGATGAAAGCACAGCGTGTGGTGGTGACAGCAGGAGAGGAAATGCAGGCTAGTTAGGCTCTGTTCAGGGAGGAAAGAAGAGCACTTGATTTTCCCATAACAATCATCAGAATCCCTGATGGCTGATGAAAGCAATGTCACTTATTAGGGAGGAGAACTCAGTTTTGCTGACTGAATTAACCTGACTTCCTACCAGCTGTCAAGGCTTGAGTAAATGTACATCTCCTGCCACAGCCTTGTGCGTGTTTTGTATGTGTTCCTTAATGGAAGAAAGTGAAAATCTTAATGTAGAAAGCTCTGACGATCCTACATGGAAAAAAAGAGTTGTGTTACATTCCAAAGCATAAGGTTTTCATTATCCTTTCTGCAAACATTTTTCAGGGATTTCATCTTTATCCTGTTGACCCTCTTTCCTGGAGCTATCTATGCATGGGCTGTCTTGTTTCTTACTTTTGCATTAGCAGTCTGACTCAAGTGCCCACCACAAAAGGAATATGCAAAAGCAGTAAAGGGCATGCTCTATTTGTTAAATAAATATGATCTTAGGAACTCTGTTTTCGCAGCAGTCTGGAGGAATACTGAAAATCTGGAAGTTTTTTAATTTTTAAAAAGTAACAATCTTATACAAGGTTAATTCCAGATACTTGACATAAGGGAAACTTTTTTAATATGTGGTCAGATGCTCCCTTGTTTTGCTTAGTCCATGCCATAGACCTGCTGCAATATCCAGCACTAAGAAACACATGAGCTTTTAGGACCAAAGCCAGGAAAGCACCTGCTTTGATCTTTGCAATTTAAATATAATGCTGCTTGGAAATAATATTATTAAAAATCCTATTCTTCAGTAAGACTTTTCTACCAGTATATACTTCTTTTTTTGTATTGTAGAGTGTAGAATTTCTATTGTAGATCACAGTTGGCCAGCTGGCACTTTATTCAGCATAGTCTTTGAAGGTAACTACAAGTTGGGTTAAAAGAGCATAAGATTTAAGAGTCTCTAGAGAAAAGTGCAAAGAGATTCAAGCAAAAAAACCCATTTGTCAAATTGACAGTACAAAAGTGCTACAGTGCTATGGCTACCTATGACAGAAGAAGTAATTAATTTGTTTTATGGATGTTTTGTGTGTAGCTGGCTTTTTAAACCAATTTTAAAAGACAATTGAAAATGCCATTTTAGCTGGAGTAAGAAGCCTTAGAAAACAATGAAGAAATTTACCTCAGCAGTTCACAGGTTTAAAAATAACAAAATAAAACAAAAGACAAACCCCCCCGATCTGTCCAACAATGTTTTAGTCCTCTAACCATATGGGAATCTGCATCTTCAATTTCTTTAGGCTTTGTTAATTACTTAGTTTAGTGATTCTGCCAAAATGGGTAGTTTAGGGATTTTTTTTTTTGGCAGGCTAGTGTATTCTACATGTGCTTATACTGGCTATAAATGTATATGAAAGCTATTTATGTCATGATCTGGCATTTGTGATTTGTGATCTGATTTTGTTTTTTAATTCTAGGCGTACATTGCAGTCAGCAATGATCAAAGATGGGCTCATTTTCTGGCTGGTTGATGTTCTAATAGACCCAGATTGCCTGTCTGAATACAACCTGGAGTACTGTGCTGCCTTGCTCATGAATCTTTGTCTGCGGAGTGCAGGTGTCTTACATTTTGAATTACAACCTTATTCCAAGAAACAGGGAAGATTATGAATCTTTTTTTCCTCTTTTAGCAGGATTCTTTCAAGTACTGCAATCAGCAGCAGGGACCTCAACCAGAGATATTTGTGTGTTATAACTAATGCTTTTGAGCACATCTCTTTTCCCAAGAATTCCAATTATGGGAGGTTAGCTTCACCAAATTTTAAAGAATTAAGCAAAGAAATAAGCAATGGCACCCTATAAGACTTGACTATTTTTCATATTAGTGTGTGAAGGCTGCCATTGCTACATTCCAGGCCCACTTTGTGTCCAATTACGGACTCTGTGTAAGAGATTTCTTTGTAAACAGAAAGAACTGGGTTGGGGAGTAATGGTGAGGAGCTTAACCTTCACCTTGCCTTCAGTTCTACAATTCAGATATTCCCCCCAAGAAAATAAAATCCTGTCTGTGTCCAAGAGACTTTAAAAGAGCATAAATTAAATTTCCTTTTAAAAAGGAAAGCAAGGTAAGGGTAAAAAAATCGTCTTCTTCTTGTAAGCAAAAAAATGCTTTCATTAAATTTTTAAATCCCTTTTGTGTGCATCCTGTCCAAGACTACAGCTACATAAATCCAGAGTAAATTCACTTGATTTCAGCTCAGTTACACTGAGCAGCATTTGTCAGGAACAAGAAGCAGTATTGCTGTGTGCAAACTATATTTAATACTGATTCTAAAAAGTAAGAAAAAAACTTGGTCTGATCTGTTCTATTTTTCAAGCATATTTATGTGTTCTGCCTTTGCAGGGAAGAAAATATGTGCAAGTATCCCAAACCACATGCTCAGAGTTCTTTCTAGTCTTCTTGACCATGAGAATCCTAAGGTATTTGTACAGCAAACTTTGGGTTACTGAAAAGATGGAACGAAACATTTTTTAAAAAAGAAGAAATGAAAAAATGTGAAAAGTAAATCAGTTTTGTTTCCTTTATTAGACCTTCATATTATTAAGTTGCATGACTGTTTCCTAAAATTCACAAATACGTACATTTTATTTTGTTGAGCAGAATTTTTTCTAGATAGAAACCTGTCTTGCTTTAATAAATGTTGGCAGTTAAGAATGGAAGCTTTTGCATGCAGGTACCATGCAGTCCATGTGCCTTGATTGCAGTTTCTGATGCTGCTTAAATGTCATTCTCCAAATCACCTCAAGCTTAACTTGTTCATGAGATGAACAATATGTGATGCAAACCCGTTGTGCAAAACATCAGCTGCAGGGGAACACATTTGCTGTAGTTTTAAGAAATGCTATAAAAAAGTAGTAGACTTGTGACATTCAAGCCCAAATATCTTTTTATCTTCCACTTCACTTGACCTGTCACTTTAACCTTTTGTTGTTACTTTCCTTTCTGTCTCAGGGCACACTTGCATCTTAAATGTTAAATTGAACTACCTCAGAGGAAAATGCTAAAAATTATTAATTATTTCTACCTGATACTTGTCAGCACATCACTCTGATAACTGCTGCCCAATATATAAAGCATTGCTTCAGATGTCCCTGCAGAGGGGCATTTTTTTTAGCCACAGAGTAAAATTTGAGGCAGAAAGAAATGTAGACAAATATTGTACTAAGCTGAATTCGTGAAGGCAAAATTTTTACCAGGATATTCTAGAATAATTCCATGATGATTGTGCAAGGTGTTTGGAGACTTCTAATAAAAATGAAATATAAATTCTGGTGTCTTGCTTTTTACATGCAGTGACTGTATCATCAAGGGGTTTTGTTTATTACTTAAACTGAAAATAGAGAATACACTTCAACAAAGTGTTTCGTCCATGTGTTATGAATTCATTAAGAGATGTAGATCAGTTCTTCACTGGCATTGTTTTGATTAATTTTGACATACCTTTATTTTTTCAATGCCTTTGTTTTGTGAATGATGGAAGTTTAAGACAATGCATACTAATACAAGATAAAATACCAACTTCTAGACTGAAATACTTAGAAAATGCTTCCATGTTGTAGAAGTCTCTGCCTTAAAAACACTTTGAAATTTCTCTCAGAGGGTGCATTCTTACAATGTACTCTGCACTTACTTTGGCAGAAGTTTTACTGTTGAAGTCAAAAGTAGAATACAGTGCTCTGGGGTGTGAGGAGAGCTTCCTGAGAAGCTATGGAATCCTTGTGTAAATCCCAGTCCTTTACCTTCCCTGGCTTTCTCTGCTCCCAGGCCTGCTAATTGTTCACTTCCCAAAGGTGCAGACAGAGGATGACTGAAAATCTTAGTGCTTCAAAAGTAACTTGCCATTAGAAAGGGTCACATGAGTGCTAGTAAAACTAGTTTGATAAATCTGGTGGCTTTTGCTAGCCCTAATTCAGAGCTTTTGTGCTGGCAGGTTTTTGCCTCTCCCAAGGGAGCTGAGTGAGAGGATGTTTGAAGCTGCTTTGGCTTTATCATCCTGCCTAAGGCTACAATGCTTGAAGCCAGTCTTGAGTTCATACTGGCAGGGTCTTTTCTCTGTTCTTTGTCCTGTTTTTTGTTCTGCTATTAATGTTTGTCAGAAACTAACCTTCTCTTTCTGATTTTCTCTCTTTTCCTGTTTTGTTTTTTTTTGGTTTTTATGGCTAGGTAAGTTTGCAAGAATACATTATCAGAAGCAGGGGGGCTGTTTGGGAAACTGGCATGCAGCATATTGGATAAGACAAACCATATCACAGTATATTTGCATCCTAAAAGTTCTCTGCTTCCCGTGTGGGAATTTTTGCAAGTCCAGTCTAGCCTGGTTAAACTATTTGAAATATAGTTATTCTACACTTTCCCTCTTACATTTTGCTGATAGTCAACTGGGATGAATGTAAGAGTTTTTCTTCATGATATGACTATTTCTTCCTCTTAGGTCCAGTCATATGTGAATGGAGCACTGTACAGTATTCTGGCCATCCCTTCTGTCCGAGAAGAAGCCAAAGAAATGGTAAGAAGTGCTGCTTTGCACAGCATGAAAATCAACAACCCTGCCAGAGATGGCCCAGACAGGGACCTGCTGAGCAGGTGACAGCAGGGCTATGAGGTGGGAGCCAGGGCACTTTGGGAAGAGAACTCACAAGAGGCCCTTCCCCTTTGATCCTCAGGGAAGTATGAATGTATGTCTCAAACACTTCTGCCATATTTTCAGGTCTTTTTCTCAGGAGTGGAGCCCAAGTAATGTGAAGGATTCTGTCTGAATTATAAATTAAAGATGTTATTTTAGAATTGTGTGTCCTTCTAGCATTTTGTAGATTCCTTGTGGCCCAGGAGATGCTTTCATCTCACCTGTTACTTCTTCCCCTTACGTAGGTCATTCTGCACCACTGAGTAGCCACTAAAAGGAGTTCTTGCTGCTTTTCCTTCTGCCTGGTATAGACATGGTTATTTGGTAAAGGCAGCAGGAGGAAGGTTTCAGAACTAGGAACTGATTTCCTGTGAAAGTTAGTCTAATGGTAACGACTGTGTTTCAACTTCTGTGTTTGAGGAAGCTGTTCCTGGGATAGCAGCATGTCTTTGTATCTTAAGAACTAACCCAGAGAGTTATGGAGACATAATTGTTGTCAGATGTTCCACTTCACAGAGCACAGAGGATTGAAAGTGATCTTAAATGCTTAAAGACACAACATCAAGGCTATAAGGAACCATAGAGACCAGGTTTAAGGTTAAAGCTGGTTCTGCTTTTTTATATTCCTTCTCTGAACCTTGCACTGTTGTCTCTGTGGTTGCAAATTTTATCCTGTTCTGATTACTATTGTGTGCTGAATTCAGAAGGCAAAAGCAACAGATCTATTGTAAAAATTTGCTGTTCATCATGGACACATCTCTGTTTACGCCTCAAAGCAATCTAGAGAGCATATTTCTTTTGTCTGTGCAACACTTGGAGCTGGACACCATGGTTTGCTTCACACTACTTGTGTTTTTCCTGACCAAAAATTAAAAAAAAAGAAAGATATTTTAGCTAATAGATCTCTGTCACTGTGGTCACATGAAATACTGATCTACCAATGTTTTCTGCTACATCCAGGGAATGGAAGAAATTCTGCGCTGCTTTATCAAGGAAAGAAATGAAGAGATGGTTCGACAGATGGAATTTGTTATCAAGCAACTCAATTCAGGTCAGAACACATGCAGCTATCAGAGCTTTAAATCTTTCACAAAAGCCATAAAAAAGCTCATGTTTTTACTTGGCATTGGAACTCTCAAAGAATTACAATAGTGTGATGGTCTGAGAGAGGGTGAACAGTGAATGTGAGGATTTGAAAGTCATGTATTTTAAAATTTCCTTTATGTTGTAGTAATAAAGAAGAAATAAAAGGCTGACTAAGACACAATTCCAAATTTTTGAGACTGTAAATAAAATTACCTTGGCTGCTTTCTTTCATGCCAGTGGTCTGATGGTAATGAGAGACTGCTGCCAACTGCAAAATGCAGTAGAAATTTGTAAAACAGGATTTAGGGACTAGATCTGTCTGTGCTCATCTCTTGCTCTAGTGAGGTGTAGCTTTATGTAAAATGGCTTATCCTGAATAGGGAGCAGAGACCATCCTTTTTGGAGAGTATGTTGATGGGTCATAGGAGTTGTAGATGCTGTTAATACAGACTGAGAAGGTGGAATATTTATTCCATTCCCTATTGTCTGTGACTGAAAGGAAGAGTGAAAGAAGAGAAAGCAAATAATGAAAAGGAGATGAATTCTGGTTGCATCTTTCTGTACAGTAAACACTGGACAAGTTGAACTCTTCTCTTTGGCTTTCAGAAAGAGAAAGCAGCTTGTCTTACAGTTCTAGCTTGTAAAAGAACAAATAAAGTATTTAAGCACTATATTGCCATTATACAATATTTGTTCTTCAAGGTTATAAAACCGCTCCTCTTCTACCAGAAAATGGCAGTTTTAACAGCTTTAGTGTGAGTCATTGATAAGTACAAGTTGTATTTTCAGATTTCCAGCATAAGCCTGGCCACTTCTTTCTTGAGGAAGTAATTTTGTCCAAAAGTTAAAATAAATATTCTGCATGAGTACTAACTTTTTATGTACAAAAGCAGTATAATATTAAAGTATTTGTAGGGAGAAGTAGAGTCTCTTATTAAAAAATACTTGAAAAGTAGACAAAGTTGCAAGTGCACACACTTTCATTCAAGTCCTGTCAGTAAATACAGCGAGATGTCACTGTGGATTTTATGAGAAAGTAACTATTCCAGTGTTTCTATTTCTGCCGTTTTCCAAAATATTAATTGATTTCAGTCATTTCTAGAATGCTTAGAGGATCAAATTATTCCAATAGTTGTCCTGAAAAGGACATGTCTGTATGAGAAGCAGGTTAAATCTTGCTCCTGTAAAATCGTGCTGGTTTAGCACAGATGCAACTTAACTGACACCTTTTTGTTTTGCTTCTTTCTAGAAGAGCCATTCAATGATAATATGGTGTCTGATGATGATGACGAAGAGGAGTATGAGGAAGTAAGTAAAGGCTTTCTGGCACCTTTTAGAAAAATTCTTAACCTTCTAGAAAGAAAATGTTTGTATCAATAAAACAGACTGGTTTTCTGGTGGATTTTGCTTTTGGTTTTTACATTTACTTAATTATTCTTGAATGAACAAGAAAATTTGATCTATTTCCATTACCTTTTCTTCATTTGAAGTCCTACTCTCTTATTTTGGCAACCCACCACCTCTGTGATAATTAAAGGAATATAGCTTGACATAAATGAAGAGATGAAGAGTTACTATAGCAGTAGAAATCTTGTTTTCAAGCTGATCTATTGGGTGCAGTTACAAAAAAAGTATAATACCGAAATAGTTTATAAACAGGTTGCCACTTTTTCTTAGAGTATCATTATCTATTCAAGGTGTGGTTTTATTTGCTGTGTAAAAACTTTCATAGCATGTCTTTTGCCCTGAAGAAGTCAGTGACATGGAGAGTGAGTGAACTGCAAAATGTTTTTGTATTAGATGTCTTACTGCAGAACAGATTCACTGAAAACCATGCTTTTAGACAAAATATAAGCTTTTTGTCCTGAACCAACAAAGAGTAAGACAGATAAGACTTAGTCAGTTGTGTCCATGTTCTAATAGCTTATTGCACATTAATGGGAATGACAGTGACTGGGGAAAACCAAGTCTAAAATCTGTCCTGTTGCTGCAGCATGACAGAATGCATTTTCTAGTGCATGTTGACCTTCTTCTGTTTTGAAAGCAGATAAAAATGCAAATATCCTGACTATAACAGGTGTGGTGTACTCTCAGCTGCCATGGGGTGCAGCACCACGCAGGATCCAGCCTTTGCATGGCAGTGTCCAGGGAAGCCTGGCACTGGTTGCATTATTTATCCACTTTTTATGTTGTGTTGTGTATACCTTTTGTGTTGTGGCACAGTAGGTGGTGAACTAATATTCCCTTTGCCTAAAGTTAGAGCTATGTGGAAATTCTAACTTTAGAGCTACCAAGCAGTTTCATTTAACAGTCAGCTCTCCCCTTTTTATTCTAAGGGAATACAGTAAACTTTTTGCAACACATTCTGAATCCTTATTGCTGCTGGGGACTATAATTCTGTTCTGCTACAAGGACGTCTGGTTTCTTAGTCCCTCAGTTAGAAAATATAGTTTACAAATATCATGGCAGTAATGCATAATGTTGTTACTTTGTTAAATAAACAAAGATTTGTTGACTCACTACCTCAATGTTTGGAACTCTTGTATTTTGGAATTGCAGTGAGTTATTGTTCTCAATGGTGTTCTGTATTAACATCTGATGTTGTGATCTGGCAACAGAAAGTTTTGGAAAATTTTATCAAAACTCTTGCTTTTACGTAACTTGTAAACTACTACAGACTGAATACATTTCAGGATATGTCCATATATTGCCAGTGTTGCCAATTTAGTGACATGCTTTTAGACTGCTAACTGAAGTTAGAATTTGTTGTTCAATAGCTTTATTTATACCTTTACAACTTAAGTAACAACAACTCTCATGCAGCCTTAATTTGCGCGTTTTGCTCCAGCTTTGTTTACAAGAGCATGCAAATGTTCCCAGTGCTGTTACTGTTACCTTTCATGGGGTTTTTTTTGTTTTTTGTTTTGTTTGTTTGTTGGGGGGGGGTGCTTTTATCTGTGTTTAATTTAGAGTTGATGAATTCTCTCCTTGCTTTGAGCAGGTCTTGTGGTACTTTCTCCTAAACACTGTGGCCAAGATGCAGTTGAGCCTGTTTGAGGAAAATTCTGGGATTTCTAAGGGCATCATATGTTTAGAAATTCAAGATTCTGTACTGTGTGACTCTGGAGCATATAACCATATAAAAAATGTCTCTGTGTGTGCTGTTATTCAGAAATAAATTGGCTTTTGTGTTTGTCTGGTAAGCTTTAAATTAACTAGTGTAGAGCTTAGGATACGCTGGCTCCTGGAATACATACCCAGCCTTGAGATGTCAGCTTTCTGGGGTGTGTTGACACCCACAGTAATGGTGTGTGTTTCCTGGTTCTCAATATTCTCTTGACTAGTCTGTTAAATACTAACTTAATTTATCTTCAGTATTTGATCTTTGTGTTTGCTTTTTATTTGACTTGGACCATCTTGAAAAGCTGCTTGTAAAAGTGAACATGTGATATTGTAGCTCTGATTCAGAAGTTTAATTACAAGCTGGAGCTGTGTGAGGTGACTGCACAGTGACGATTTATCAAGCACCCTCTGATCCGCTGTCACTCAGCACCTGGCAATAAAATCAGGGAGCTGCCGTGTGAAAATACACTTCAGCCACAGAGTACATCAAAAGAAAGAGCTTAATCACAGGGCTTCAAGCCATTACATTAACAGGCTTTGCTGCCAACATCTGCTGCGGCCTGTGATCAGTGGGGAACAGGGCAGCAATTGTGTTAGTTCAACAGTGGGGTGATGGCACATCGGGCAAAGTCCTTATATTGTACAGGGAGGCAGAGGGGAGACACTTTCAGGCTCAGTTACCTGGTGGGTTAAATAATGTCAGAGAGCAGGATTGGCTGCATTAACAAACCATGTTAAAAAAAAGAAAATCCCCCCCGACCTATTTATAGACCTTATCTTTGCAACTTTTTTCTTCCTCCTCCCCATCAAAATACAGTATATTGTGGACTTTGGAGTATGGTTTCTTGGTGGAGGGCAGGGGGTCATGGGTTGTTTTCTGCTTGATACAGATGATTGTTGCCTAGTCTATAAGTGTTTATCTTTTTGCCATCACCTGGGTTATTTTTCACACATACCCAGCTATCCAGGTAATTAAGAGCTTATTGTGACTTTTTAAAACTGAGTCTAAATCTCACTAAAGTAAAA
The DNA here is from genome assembly GCA_013400435.1 of Pycnonotus jocosus. NCBI lineage: Eukaryota > Metazoa > Chordata > Aves > Passeriformes > Pycnonotidae > Pycnonotus > Pycnonotus jocosus. The sequence goes on along the minus strand of VWYP01001175.1, from coordinate 118,898 downwards.
CTGCTTTTAATTTTCATTGTGCTCTGGAGTTCATCAGAGTCCAGTGGCCATTGTTTTTAATGGAGTTTATTCCAGGCTGTCTACATAACTGCAATATACCTTTTTAGAATGATTCCTTTACTTTTTCTCACTTACTGTTTTTGACAGTCATTTACATTTACTGTCACAACAAGTTTCAAAAGCAAAGAACATTTTCTTCATCTGGAGTGGGTCTGTCTTAGGATATCTTGTGCAGGACAGAAGAAAATGCTTTTTAGTAGCAGAACACAATCAAAAATACTGTGTTGTTCTTGTACTACTGGTTTTGGTTTGCTGAAGGAATCTCTCAAATTTCAAAATTTCCTGGCTTTTTTTATCTGTAGAAGCTGCAGAGCTTCCATGAAAGATTAATCACCCATAGTTATTCTAGAAATAGGCACAGGAGAGTGAATTCTTGGTAGTTTTTACTTGAAGTTGGTTACATTTGGGTTTGTAGAATAAAATCAACAGAGGACTGTTGCCTTGTTGTAGGATATTTTTATCCTGAAATATTGATTCCAAGCTTTTTGTACCAGCCCTGTATTACCAGCTTTAAAGCTTCCTTGCACACCTGAGTTTCTTGTTGCCTTGCAGGAGGACAATAACATCCTGGAGTCTGATCTGGACAAAGATGAGGTTTTGCTGCCTCAGCTGGGGGAGCTTTCAGGAGAGAAGCTGCTAACAACCGAGTACTTGGGAGTGAGTACCACTCCTTAGAATCTTGAAATAAATTAATTTCTTGGGTTAAGTGTTTTATTTCAGTAGTTCACCACTTCCTTCAATTTGTTGCTTGAAGAGGAAGGTGCTACCTGGAGCAGTCTGAATCTTTATGAGCTGCTCGTAAGGGAGAAGCAGAACCAATGTGAGAAAGGAGCTACCCTTTCACAGGGGGTGGTCAGGCTGTGGCTTAATGATAAGCTACAGGCAGCCTTAGGGTTCTAGTGCTATACCAGTGACTCTGTGAGCACACAAAGCAAAGTGCTGAGCACTTAATGCTGGAACATTCTGCTGGTCTGAAATTATTTTAGAAAAAAGGAAAGTTGAAAAGTCAACTGCTCCTGCAGGCATTGTGCCAGATCAAGTATTGTCTGCCTTACTTCAAGCAGTAAAAAGCTATTAAGTAAATAAGCATAAAGTTTTTATGAATGCCATTTAGTGTGCTGTGACTAATTTGAGTTATTCAGAGGGCTGGAGTACCTCTCCTGTGAAAACAGGCTTAGAAAGTGGCGTTATTCAGCCTAGAGAAGAGAAGGCTCCAGGGAGACCTTGTGGTGAGCTTTTGGGCCTAAAAGGGCCTACAAGAAAGGTGAAGAGGAGCTTTTTCTCAAGAACATGTAGTGCTAGGACAAGGGGGAGAGCCTTCAAACTGAGAGAGAGTAGGATAGATTAGATATAAGGAAAAAATTCCCTGGGAGTGGTGAGGCTGTGGCACTGGTTGCCCAGAGAAGCTGTGGGAGGCCTATTCCTGGAAGTGTTTGAGGCCAGGCTGGATGAGGCTTTGAGCAATCTGATACAGTGAAAGGTGTCCCTGTCCATGGCAGGGGGTTGGAACTGGATGATCTTCATGAATCTTTCCAACCCAACCCATTCTATTATAAATGTATGCCTTCTGGATCTGAGAGTCCAGAATCCTGACGATGGAAGAGTGATCTGATAGAAGATGTGAAAGAGCCTTCAGTGATTCCAGGCAGTTTTATCCAGTGACACCAGAATGCAATTTAGTTTCAATGAAATGTTGCAGTGTTTCTATAGAATTTTCTCTATGGCTTCAAATACTTGTTTTTCCACTGTTTGTTTTTTTTTTCTTCATTTCCTGTGTATCAGATAATGACTCACACTCCAAAAACTAAGAAGAAACAATTTGCTGGTGCCCATCAGAGTATAGATGAACCTCTCCAGAGACCTGTGACACCAGGTCATCGCAGAACTGCGTATCTAATGTAAGTCCAAACAAATGAGATCAAGTTGGATTTTTAAAAGTCTTTTAAAAAGCATAACAACAACAAAGAAAAGGAACCCATAATAATGCCTAATAAGTAAACCTTCCCTATCTAAAAGTGCGTTGCCATTGTCACTCATTATGGATAATTTCAAAAAAAGGAGCAGAACATTGCAGGCAGAGGAAGGTCCATTGGTTGAGGTCACATTCTCACAATAGTTGAATAAATATTTACTGATCAGGTTGATTTAAATTTGCATTATATCCCACATCTTCTTGCATCTTCTTGCAATATTATAATATAATAATTTAATAAAGATGCCATTGGAAAGTTCCACCAAACATCTACAATGCCTGGGATCTTCCACTTCACAAGCAACAAAGTATGTTGCTCTGGGGAGGTTAGTTAGAGGACAGATGAAAAGGAAAATGGGTAAGATAAAAATCTTGTTATGTTGGATTTCCCTGCTTTGGAAGAAATCATTTTCCATCAGATTAAAGAAAGTATCACCACTCTGTGGATCCCAAGGATGTTCCATTGATCCTCTCCAGCTCTGGTCTTCTTGGTGGTAAGGGTGCCCTGAAAAGCACAGAATCCAGTGGATTAACACATGCTCAGGCCAGGTGGGAATGCCCAGGTACCTTCTCCTGGGGGGAACAGTTTGACACAGTCTCTTGCAGCAGACTCTGGGTCTGTTGCATCACTTTTCCACACTCCTGTGGTGCAAGGCCTTAGGAATGAGTCTGAGGAGTGCTTTGGGGCTATTTGATGGGTTATGACACCCCCTCAGCTGCCTCCTACATCAGTGTCTCGTGGATGTGGCCTGTGGGGTTGGGGCTTTCACAGCTGGGCCAGTTTGCGTAAGGGAGGATGGATGTTCAGTGCCTCTGACCAGAGGTTACACCCGAAGCCGCCTCTCCACCTTGTTTTGGAGGGGAGTCTGTGTAAACCTGGCCTCTGTGGGCTGTCGTCTCCCTCACCCCAAACCCAGCCAGGGATGATTCTCTGCTGCATTTGGCTTTCTTGTGGATGCATTCCTTTCTCTCAGCCTTGTTTGCTTCTCCCTAGATCTGAGATGATGGAACATAATGTCCCCTTTATCTTATCTAGGCGGCTTAACTCACACTCCTAAGTTCAGCCAGCCACCTTCAAGGGGGGCTGGGCTTCTCTGGTTGTAGCTTCTTTATACAGTTTTTGCTACAATGGGCAAAACTCCTTCCTAACAGTGTTTAAGGCATGAACAATTTCAGTCTCTTATGGCCTATTTAGAAAGTATATTTTCAGGAATAAATAATCATTATCATTGGAGTGTCTAAGCCTTACAGTCTTGCTTTATAAGTGGAGAGAAAGCCAAGCTTGTGGAAATGAAATTACTTTCCTCTGGAAGTCAAAAAAATGGTGTCAAACCTGTGGGAGTGGCTTTTATTTCCTGGCATTGTGTATTGCTCTGCAATTTTTTGCATTAGAAATAATCTCTGGAAGTGATTGCTGCCTCTCTTTAGCACCATGTCCCCAGGCAGGGTTAAGTGTCCTGGGATCCCAGAGTGGCATGAGTCTTGTATTTTGGCACAACTTGAATCTTCTCAGTTGTGCAGCTTGTGCCTCCGCAAGATGGCTTCAGGTCACTGCTGGATACAAATTAAAAACACGTCTCCATCGTGCTGGTTCTGGTAGCTCTTGGTCTAAGTGTTAGTGTGATGGTGTGAAGCAGCCTTTACAGGTTACCTGGCTATGCAAGTTACAGAGGAGAAACGTAAACAGCAGAAACCTAACACTGTGAAAATACGTGAAAATTAATTTCCCTCCTGCTCTGCCCAAATGGTAGAAATTGTATAAGTGTTTGGTGCTCCCATGTTTTAAGCAGGAAACAAGCAATACCACCCTGAATGAGAAGTTTGTCCTTTGTACCTAATTTGTGTGCAGGAAACTGCAGTGAGTAGATGAAGACATTCTTGAACTATGTTTTGCAACAGAAAAGGACAAGCTTTGATGGCTTGTGTGCTGTTCTAATTTTAGTACAAATTCATTTACTAAAAGAAGGAAATACTCGCTTGGAAATTATTGCAAGAGGAAGACAATAAAAGCTTAGCTGCCTTAATTTGAAAGCAGTATCTGAAGTTGATGTATTTCATACTTTAAATAATTTAAGTGGCTTGTATAATATGAAATCTCATGAAAAATGTTAGACACTTTTGCCCTGGATACAGCTTGTCTACCAGATACAGTCCAGGATAGTTCATCTGAATTACCTGAAGTCTCGTATTCAGCAGACTGGTTAAACTACATTAAATTTTTTTGTAAATGTTTCCGTTCAAAATTGAAGTGAAAATAACTTGTTTGAAGATCTTCATGTGAGACTCAATATAATATATTCCATTTAAAAACATCATGAAAGAGGAAGCAGTTGATGAGATACTATAATGTATCTCTTTGAGTTGTTGGTTCATACCTCCAAAAGGGGAGGGGCGGTAAAGATCTTTAGTGCTGAATAGAAGTATTCACACAGAAAATTAATGCAGAATAGCCACTGCACATATAGCAGCCATTTCATGCTAATTTTACATGACTTCCCAGTGCAGACAAGGCTCTAGTTACTTCAGATGAATTGTCATGGGAGCCCTGTATGGACAAGCTCTTGCTGTATGGAGCTGAGGGAGTCAGGAAATACTGGAAAGCTGCCTTCTTTTTCTTTTTTTTTCATTTTCCCTCCTTCTTTAAAGACTCACTGGCTGAGATCACTCAAGGGGGCCTAAACTACTTAATATTCTGCTAGCTATTTCCTTAGAAACTGATTTAGCTGTGAAATCATTAACTGCCTCCTTGGACTACATCCCTTTTACTAGAAATGTAGTTAGTTACCTTAACCTGATATTGAGCAGGGAAACTTTCCATGTCTGCCAACTTCTTTTCACACATTTTTCACACCTCTCTCACTTTTGCTGTGTTTTTTTGCTTACTAGTAAGCAACTGTGTCCCTGTACTGTCCTTCAGCTGCTTCAGTTTCCATTGATCCTCTCCACTTGTGAAATCAGATCTATTTGTTTCCTCCTTTAAGTCCATGTTGCATATTGCTTTTAAAGTGAAATCCTTGTAATACTCAGAAACAAATCTTAAATCCTTGAAAAAGCTAAGTATTGAAGACCTCTCAGGCCTGTTTCTACTGTCTTTTTCTTTAAGTGTCATGGTGGTATTTTGGGTCTTCAGACTGCAGGGAATGATGGTTTTGTTTCCTCAGCTCTTCATTGCAGTAGGAAAAAATGTTAATTTCAAATGCATCTGATGTCTGCTGGTTTGGAGGAGCTACGGTCAAGCAGTTAAATTACATCCTTAGTGTTGGTTTGCAATATGAAATATAAAATTAATTTCAATGTGTACTATGTCATTACAGGCAATTAGAAGAAATTATAATTTATTCTGATTAAACTTTTTGTACTGTAATTCACCTTGCATTCTCCTTTCTTCTCCAGGCCAGAAAACGGTACCAGTTCTTGTCACAATAGGGATGAGAATCTGCAGTCTCCACTGAGTGGTCGTTCTTCCGTTTGTGGTGGGAGCCAATCCAGCATTTCTGATTTCTGCATTTCCCCCTCATGTAAGGATGGTGTGTGGATGCTGTTCTTAATTGCTGATGTCTTCCTCAACTGGGGCAGGTGTAGGGGGCCTGGGCTGTGTGTTGTAAATTGAGGAATTTTTTAGTGTAGTGTGGAAATGGCCCTCTGTTTATAGAGCCTGGGTCAGCCTGCAGGACCTCGGGTCACACAGCAGACTTTGGCTTGAGCTGAATGAATGGCCACAGAAGGTCAGGTGTGGTCAGCAGATACCAATGGTCTCACTTGCCTCGTTCCATCTTGCTTCCTGTGGAAGTGCCAAGGATCAAACCCAGGGCTTCCGATGTGTGAAGGATACCCTGCAATGTCCCCTGCCCAGGGAAGGAGCTGCAGCCAGAGACAGTGCACTTCCCAACAGGCAAAGCCCCTTGCTGGATCAAATACACCCTTGTTTGGATCTAAATGAATCACTGTCTGCTGGCACCTGCAGGCTCTGTTGGCTGTGTCTCAGTGTTAGAGCTGAAGGCAGCTGCAGTTATCTGCTGAGATTTGCAACTGCATTTGATCCATCCAGGGCTGTGGAGGATGGGCAGCCCGGTGCTGTGTGGCTGCACTGTGAGTGATGCTGCTAAAGATTCTGCCTTTGCAGCTTCAGCTGGAATGAATGCAAACTCAGCTGGGCCTGAGAGCTCAGAAATGTGATGGAATTGAAAAGGTTATAGCCTTCTGAAATACTCAATTGCTGAACTTCTGATATCCACAAGATCATGGAACTTTGGATGTGGGAGTTTCAACCTTCCTGCAGGGATTCATTAACATTTCCAATTACGGATCTAAGACAAAATGTTCAGCAGTTGTAGATAAAGGATCTTGCAGCATATCCGGCACAGAATTATTAATAAGTTCAGGCAAAGTGTGCCTTTTCTTTTCTGAAAAATATGCTTTGAAGCAGTAAAGGAATAGCATACTTTTTACTTCTATTTTTTTTAAATTTCCTAAAGGAAATGAAAAGGATTCTGAGAAAAGTAACCGAGGTCTTGGAGACAGGAATTCACTTGCATAATGCCTAGAGCTGATAAATGTAACATGCTGCAGGAGGGAAGGATAGGAGGATAGGAACAGGGGAAGCTCCTGTCCAGGATGGGCACTTGTGTTCTTGCACTTATGTAGCAATGTGAACTGCTGCTCTTGGCCTTGCTGTGCACAGTAACACTCAAGTACAGCTCGGGGGATTTGGCTGGCCAAGGGCAGCAACTCACACCAGCAAAGGTTGTAAACCAAGCAAAAGCATACTGACTGGGCAGTTTTCCTGCAGAGAAGGAAAAAAAGAAGGGATTTTTACATACCTGTGCTTTGTAAAGGAAATTAAGCCAAATAGTTATCAAAGGTGTTCCTATTTGGTGTTTTAAAGTGGACGCAATTCCTAAGGCATTATGCAGCCTGATTTGAAGTGAACTAGATTTTGCTGCCTTTCCAGTACTGAGATGCACGCACTCACCTCTGTCACTTTTGCTGTCCTGCTGATGCTGTGTGATTGTTTTGCACAGATTTGTGAGGAGTTTTAAACAGGCAGCCTGAGTCAGTCAGCAAAGTAAATGTTGTTAAATTTTGATGACTATTGATTTAAAGCCTTCATGCTGAAGATATTTCTGCCAGCTTAAATGTTTCATTTTGTCAGAACTTTGCTTGTAGCCTCTGTTTAAAACAGTCTGTTAGCTGCTTTTAGTCAAAATTATATGCAGGTGGCTACTACTAAGAGTACTAGATTATGTTCTTTTCCTTTAGAAAAATCTTTGAGATCAGAATATACAACATATTGCTAGTTTATATGCATCATACATGTACAAAGACAAATTTGTGTGTGCGACAGAGGAAATTCTTCCTAGCATTAATCCAGGCTTTAAAATAACATTGAGCTGCTTGAAAGATGGCCTGAGGTTTGGTTTGGGTTTTTGCAAGTAGCAGCGATATATGTGCTTGTCTTTCTTATCTTTTGAGATTCAGAAATAGGTGTAAGAGAAGAGAAGAGAGCCTGCACTGCTGGACCTCCTGGTGGTTATGTCAGTGACAATATTCTGCTTATTTCAGAATATTTTTTCCCAGCATCACATGAGTACCTTGGGACTCAGAGTTTCATGCAGCCAAATTGTGAAATGAATAGTAAGAGACAAAGAATAAAGAAAACAGAAGAAAAACTTCATGTGAACCATTAGCCTCATCAAGGGGCTATCTCAAGGAGGCTGAGTTTAGCATCAAGGAACCTTGATCCTCTTTTATTTTCTAAAAATGAATATAGTTCCTTATGTCCTACTGGAAATGTTTGGTTGTTCTTGAATTGGTCTGATTTTGTCTGGGTCCATCCTCTCCCTCTTTATCCTTTGGTTAAGAATCAGTAATTCTTGCACTTTTATTTTTTGTCTCCTGTGAGCAGAAAACTTGTGGATCAATGAACCCTGGTCATCTTCCTGTACTTATTATGCTGAATGCCAGACAGAACATGTGCTGGGTAGCAAAATACCTGTCTGAGAGTGACCTGATCTGCATTCTTATCAGCATGAGAGAGCAAACCAGGACAGCAGCCTGTCCTGAGCATGGCAGTAATGAAGCTAGAGGTTTTCCCTAAACTTTCATTGAACTTGCACATCTTGGTAGCCCTGTGATTCTAAGCAAACTGAGTGTCCTTCACTTCCCCATTAGTGTAAGGCAGAAATTGTGTCTGACAGAAGTGTAAAACACTTCTTTTTGTCTGCAGTGGCCCTGTTACTGTGGATATGTACAGACAGCTGCAAGGGGTTGTGTTCCTGTGGCTTTAATGAGATATTTGACATAGCTGATATTTGTTAACTGGGAGTGTCTGCATGCTCCTATCCCATTGCAAGTGTAGGCATTTTTTTTTTCCAACTGCAAGTGCTTAAATTTTCACACAGCTGTTGTGCTGAGGTGATGAGCCATAATATACTCTGCCACAAAAACTCAGTAGCCTGCCAAAACCTCAGGGTTTCCTTCATACAGCAGGAATTGTGACTTTGTATTTCTAATAAAACTGTAAGGAGACAACTCCTCACTGAAGTGTGTTTCTTTTTTAAACAGCAGTTGAAATGAAGTCATCTGAAGTACTTGCATCAGGCCACAGAATGGATCAACACATCCCAGCTGGTGATACCTTGTCTTCTCGATCTGCTGGCTTCACTGAGGGCAAAGTAAATGGTCAATCACATAGGTATGATCTATCCAGAGGATGCCTAAAATTGTGAGAGGAGTCTGGCAGGGTTTACCAGCTAATTCCATGCTGCTGTAAAGACAATCTGTGAAGTCATTTGATGTATGATGTAGTCTGGCCTGAGGCAGCTGTGGTGGTGCTTGCCAAACAAAATACCCTTTGCTGTGCCAGAGGCAGCTGTTCAATTTCTAAGCATCTGGTTCAGAATGGAAGAAGTCTCAAGCAAGGCATTATTAATGAACTTCACATGTATGCTCAATGCAGCCTTCTGAAAATAAAACTTCCTGATTGCTTCCTTAGGTGACTCAACACTAGCCCATGAAAATCATTTTTTAGTAAAGAAATAGGTAGGACTGTGGGAACAGGACAAGAATTAACATGCAGAAGGAAGAAAAATGAAGCATTTAAGTGGGTTAAGAGTGTTTAAACATGCTGAGTTGCTAGCATTGCTGACCAGAGCTCCTCATTTATCCACTAGATAGGTATAGCAAAGGAGGCAAAGTTATGAGATCACCCAGCAATGGGTTTCAACTCTTCCTTGAAATTATTCCTGTAAAATGCAAGGTCGTTCTCTCCTTATCCTGCTTATCTTGTTTACCTTGATCCCTCTGTGAAACCTTTGTTATGTGTACAACTGTGATGTTATATCTTGGATGAGAACTAGGAATTAATTAGCAATTGGACCAAAGTCTCCCAAAGTTTTCAGGACCTGCATGTGTCCTTCAGACATTAACAGCTTTTTCCTACAGCTAATTAGATTGGGCCAAGTTTTAAACAGTGTAGACAAATTTTATAAGCAAATATGTTCCAGGACTAAAACACAGAATGGGTGAAGATGTGTTTAATGAAAGGTTTTACCAGCTCTTTATGCACCTGATTTTTCAGAAGTGCTTGGTTATTTGTGTCAATTACAGCTCTGGGGCTTCTGAATGATTCTGTGTTTAGAACTTTATTTCCTTCAGGCCTGCCAATGCCAGTGTGTGGTTTTGGGTTTTTTGGGGGGTTGATGTGGTTTTGGTTGTTTGATTGGGCTTTTTTCCCCAGTTGTGCCGTTTCCATGGTGAGATCTGAGACATTATGCATTGTCAATGAATTATCACTGGTTTCAGCTGAAGTGCTTAGTCGTCATACCTCTGGCCCAGCATTACTGGTTTTATTTCTGTTGTCTGTTCTAACAGTAGCTAAGCACAAAGTAGAAATACAAATAGACCATAAAAAATTTATGGCAAATCTGTTTGCTTTGTGGTGGAGAGAAGGATATTATTTTTCATGCTTTGCTTGCAGGAAGCAATTCAAACTGGCAGCATCTTGTCCCCCACCTTAGCAAGATGCTTTGCTTCTTTACGTAACCTGTTATTAAAAGGGTGTGTTCCCAGTAATTGTTAATATTTGTTCACAAACGTACGTCCAAATCTCAGGATGGATTTTATAGAAGTGAAGGCACAGGTGCAGTATTCTGCAGAGAAAGATCATATCTTTTCATTGTGTGTTTCCTCAGCATGCATGCAGTAATTTGGATTTCCAAATGCAGCCTCGAGTTACAGATACAGGAATGCAGCCATTCACAGTCAAAGAGAGCACAGGGTTTTCTGTGTCAAGGGTCTTTTGTTAATATGTCGTGTTGCAATACCTAGACCTACCTTTTCATTCTTTCACTCCTGGATGTAGACTATAATTTGTTTGCAAAACAAACAGGACTAGTAAATCACTGCTTTGCTCATAGTTCTGTCCACTGTAAGAAATGTCTCCTTCCTGGAGGCAAATACCTATTAGGCAAATACCAAACCTTCCTAGAAGAGGTATGTATGAGAAAAGGAGGGCTGAGTTGGGTTGTGGAGGTGGTCACTTCTCTTTCCCCCCTTCCTTAGCAGTATAAATTGGGAACTTAACTGCACAGAGAGGAGTGAAATGATGTAAAATCAATTGGAGAGAAGAATGAGACCATAGTAGTGATATTTCTGCTGCAGTTGTTTTATTTCCACAGGAACAAATGATTGTTCCAGCTGATTCAGGTCAGGCAGGCAGCTGGTCTTGCATTGATATTCCCTGTTGCATTTTGATCATGTGAGAATATAGCTCTGTTGTGCTTTTTATCCAGTCAAGGATGAATTTGTAACAGACTTCAGTCTACAATTGTGACTGGCTGAAAAAGCAGGGATTTTTGTATTGTGACTATGTCCAGTATCATCATGATAAAAAAGAGCTTAAACTCTGCAGGACATTCTTATGTCTCTATTAGCCTTGCTTTTCTAATAATCTGGTAAAAATGGCCAAAACTCCCAGTGTATTCTTGGAGAAGATGGTTTAGTTCATCTTTATATCTTCAAGTCCTGTCTTATTTCCTGATTGATTATTCGAATCCCAGTGTCAGTCTGTTGTGCACGTTTTTATAAACAATTATTTCAGTTTTTCCAAGGAAGCAGTTTTCTTTCTTCTCAATGCAAATGTAGGGTTTTGTGTGAGTTTGTTGTGGGTTTGGGTATTTTTGTTTAGTTGTTTTTTGTTTTGTTTTTTCTTTGAGCACACCTTGTCAAAGTGACTCCTTTACCAAATGCTGAAGAACATTTCCCACACTAGATTTTGCTTCTTTCTTTCTTCAACTCATCAACTTTTAAAGGAGTTTTAGGTGTTATCCTGAGTATCAGTTATTTTCTGTTGATCTTAACCTATTTATTGATGCAGTAAAAAATGAAGGGGTTCTGTGGTACTTGAACACGTGGAGAGCCAGATTTGCTCTGCATCCTCTCAGAAAAACAACAGATTTTTTTCAACTTTACTTTTTTTGCTACGAGCCTGTTTCATATAATCCTTTCCTGAAGAGTTTGCACAGATGTGAACCATTTTGTGTGAGATCTCCTTCCTTGGTAAAATGATGTGACTCTGGTTGCATTGCTTTGCTCTGTTGCAAGTCTGGCTGTCGAGGTTACAGCCCTAAAACTGTGGAGATGGTGGAATGGCTATAAAAACACCTTTTTGGTGTATAGGAATACAGATCCAAGGTTGTGTTATCTGTTGTTGACTAAAGAAGAAAAAACCCTGATTTGTGGCTCAAAAACTGCCTTGAGGCTGGTGAATCTTGCTTTTTAGTCTACCTAAGAACATCATAGTACACATAAGATTATGAAGAGCACTATTGAATTGAAAACCCAGTTCACTTGAACTAACTCTACCAAAATGAGTTAAATGACAAAAAACCAAACCAAACCAAACCAAAAAAACCCACTGCTATATGGATATAAAAATGTTTCAATATCTCCGTGGTCAACGCCTTGAGGTTTTATCCACCCAGTCTTACTTTTTGGTGTTGTATTACCAGTCTGTTTCTGCTGCCATCTGCCACCTCCTCCTTTGAAGCTGAGACAAGTGTTAACACTTGTCATACTCGTAGGTAGAGGGCTGCAGTGATGGTTCTTAGCAGAGCAGTTAGCACGTCTCTGCCCTTAATAGTTAGCAGATACATATGCAAAATACAGACAATAATGCTATTTAAAATACAAAAGGAACACTTGCTCAAATCTCCCCGCAAGGTGAAGCAGGGCTATGGAAGGGCTAATCAGCACTGACTCAGCAGCATTCCCAGGGGAGGAGGGGAGATTAAATATCTTGAAAATCCTCCTAATCACCCCTTCTGATGGTCACAAAGGGTTCTTTTCATGGAGCTAATAACACAGGGACTTTCTATTTTAATCGCCGATTTTTAGATGGCACCTATTTTTTCGATGTCCTGCCTTTGGTTCTCTTATTTCCCTTTTTAAATATGATGAAGTTTTCATGTAGCTGTTACTTTAGTTTAACCTTTTCGCCTTTGAAGAGAAAATCGATTCACTAGTGCAAACGTTAATTTAGATTCAGAATTATTTTAGAGACTTGCTATTTCCTGATAGCCTCCAGTTTTGTAACTGGGAAAAACTATATTTATGCTGGGGGCAAGAAAGGACAGTGTATCCTCACATAGTTATTGACTAAATTTTAAAGAATGGTATTTTTGCAGCACATACAGACTGTGAAATAGCAGCACCTGGTTTATGTTCTCAGTGTGAACAAGGAACCTGTGTGTTTAGGGAATTTTTTCTATAGATGCCATCACAGCTTTTTGCTCTTTTGACAAAGCCTTCAGGGAGTTCTACAAATCTTATCTCATACACGAGCCAGGGAGGCTGTCAATGTCTGCCAAAATTGTCTTCCTATACCTGAAAGAAATTGTGCCATAAAAGGATGTGTTCCTGTGCTGTAGTATATCTGTGCATTTTTTGCACCCCAGAATGAGTCACTGGATGTGATAAACACAACAGAAAACAAGCTAAAGATCAGTCACTGGTTTGCAGGGAATTTAACTGAACCTGTTCACTCCTGTTGTGTGCAGAGTGAGGTTTGAGAAGGATGGACAGGTTAGAGGCTGTGCAGTGAACACATGTCTCAGGCAGTACCTGTGGTGCCATGTTCCTTTCCATTTGCATCTCCCTGAGGTCTGAGCACCTGCTGGGCTGTCACAGCACATTCTGTGCTGGTTTCTCTTGGTTGCAGACTTACTTTGCATATGTACTTCTCCATGCTTTGCTAACCCTTTCCCTTTCCTCCTCCAGCGAGTTTGCCTTAGCCTTCACCAGCAAACCTAAGATCCCTCGCACTCCTGATGGGCAGAGCACCAGCCCTAGAAAGGGAAAGGTCCCAGGCATTGCCCCCCAGTTCTCTCAGTCTGGACCCAACAAAAAAGCCATCCAAGCTCCTCAGGATCATCCACAAGGAGCAGACAGAGTAAGTAGAAAATGTCATTGTTCTGTTTGTCATTCCTTGGGGTGCGAAAGGAGGGAGTGTTTTAGAAACTCTTCAGGAATTAAGTTGTAGACTACAAATGTGCCAGGAGTATGTGACATTGTACTTGTCATCTGCAGGATGTACAACTATGTAATTGTATCCAGCTGAACACTGCTCCTATTTCCAGGCTGTCATGTGAGCAGTTAAAATACATGCTTTTTCCTGTCTCTGGGTGGAGAAAAGTGGCCCAAATTCTCAAAAGTTTTTGGGAAAGCTTATGAGTCTCAGATTAGACCTTCTCTAGATGTCATCAGAGTTTTTCCTTTTCTTTAGACACTTGCTCATCCCACTGTGTAACTTGAAGTCGGATCCCTGGGCGTGTCTACAATGCTGCTGAATGTAGAGCAGATGTCAGGCAGCTCAGGAGATGGCTCAGGGCAGCTTGGTAAGCAGAGAGCCAAGCACAGTGTGCTGCTTATGGCAGTCTCCTACCTGCTGGAGACTGGTACTCTAGAACCACATGGCCTGCAAAAGTTTATAAAAAGTACTTCATCTGTGGGGGGGTTAAGAAGAGAGGGTGGCTTTGACTTGAGGTTGGAGGAAAATGATGGACACTTGCTTTGAGCCAGGCAACACAAGCTCAATACAGAAGAAAATTTGATCTTGGATGCTCACACATCAGTAAACAGATGTGGTGTGTCAGCTGTGGATTTTTTGGGGGGTGGAGGGGGAAGAAAGGTGCATTCTTCAGTAATGAAGAAACATTTTTCCCAGGTGTGCGGATAGGAAAAGCTGGATTCAAATACAACTTTGTGTCCATCATCAGTGAAAACGGCAGGAGCAAATGCATCATAACAAATTTAGTGATGAGTATTTAGTCACAATACTATCAGCTCTATTCTTTAGCTCTAACTGTTACCTTGAAACATTTGACAAAAACATAAGTCAATAACTTCCCAAGAAGCTCGAAATGTGTATATCGTTAGCTACTCATTACAGATATGGAAAATGAAATTAAGGGAATTTAAATAACCCAGTAAATCAGTAACAGAGCTGGAAAGAGCATTCTGAGCCTTCTGTGTTGCTCATTCATTGTTCCACACAGTTTCATGTGCAGAGAAGTGATGTGGTTTCGTTCAGGGAGTACAGGTGAGGCATTGGAAGGGAATGTTCTTGGTGGCGAAAGGAGGTTTTGACCTGGAGGCTCCTTGCTTCAACACTCCTGTGCTGAGGTAATGCAGCTCTTTCAGCTTTACCTTTGCTGCATGTGCCCCGAGTTTTACCTCTGACATCAGTGCTCTGTTTCCTGTGACAGCAGCACTGTTGTGCCCTGACTGGATGTGGTGTTAACACCCAAGAGTCTGTCCCTGGTTCCTGTTTCGGTTCATTTCCAAAAGCATTGGCCCATTGAAAAGAAGCCCTAGTGAAGAAAGGAAAAGCACAGAGAGTGAGTGTGTGTGTGTGTGTGTGTACAAAAAATCTTCTGCATGTTCTAGTTTCTCCAGGGCAGCTTTACACTCCTGTGGAGAGTGTCCTAGGAAAGATGTGACATACCAATGTTGCTTTCAGGAGGCTCTGGAGCAAGAACCTTTTCCAGTGGCACAGTGTTAAATGTATTTTATTTTTAAATTGCTTAAAAGTAGATCACTTGGGGTTCTCTGTGGATTCAGTATATGTGATCTGTTAGTCCAGATACTTGGGCTCTTCTAATTTTTATTGGTTTAGTTGTTTTACTATACCTCTTCTCTTTGCAGGGAATGTATGCTGAATGTATAACAGGCATCCCAACTTTCTATGTGTCCATTTACCATTTCTCCCAATTTCTCACTTGGGATTCCAGGTTATCATTTTCTGTCTGTCCACATGTGCCACGAGACAGTGTCAGCAATTGAATGTTAAACTCTTCCTGCTGAAAATAGCAAATAAATTATTTTGCAAACAACTAATCTTCCATTCACTCTGTGTACATGTATCAGCCTTGTCTGCTGTCAAAGGGCATCTATTAGTTCTTGTCCATCCTGTAGGGGCTCTCACATGGGTGTTTGTAGGCAGGAAGAGTTACATGAAGGTTGTAAGGACCATATTTTTAAAGGACTAAAAAGGCTTTTAAGCACTTATGCTGAGACTTGAGGTTCTCAAAGGTAATTTTCAGCTGTTACTTAAAGATGCAGGGAAGGGGTCTGAAGCAAGTGAGCCCCTAATGTTTCCCTAGTAAAGCTTTGTGCTTACTGCTCCTTTAATTTCCTTGCTGACTCATCTGTAGGTCAAAAATGGTATCAGATACACAGATATCAGCAATCAGTAGATTCCAGAAGTTGCTGCCTCCCATTTGCCTGCTGCATAGGTAGGTAGAACTTTACATATCAAGAGACTCTGTTCCAGTGGAAGACTAATTTGTGGGTTTCTTGGTATTTCTGGAGAAATGCAAGCTTTTATAGCTGATAGACATGATAAGAAAAAGATGACTTTCTGATTTTACTTGATGCATTCACTTATTTTAGAGGCACATTTTTAGCTTGATTTTAGTATTTATTACAGGTGTATTTTCTGGAAACAAATTTATTTTATGTAAACCTACTTGAACTAGCTGGACCGCCTCTCTTGGGGCAGGGAGTGTGTGGAATGCCTGAGGAATGCAGAGGAAGCCCAGGTACTTAGTGCAGCCACAGGCCTGGGGCCAGATTCCTGCCTAAGATGCAGCCCTGCTGTTAGCTGAACTCCAGAGGAAAAGCAAGCTTCTCCAAAAAAAACCAGCCATGCTGGGATTCTCTGTGATTTCCACCTCCAAGCTGGCACAGGGATGACCCTGGCAGCACGGCTGGAATATAGAGTTCCACAGGGAGCATGGGCACCTACAGACTCAGACCTTTTCAGCTGTGCTCCATATGGACACTGTTGTGTGGTTTAATCCACTCCAGTCCTTATTCTCTGTCTGTTCCAGGCAACTCTGCATGGGCATGCTGGAGCTGTTTGCAGTGTACCAAGTTCTGTCTGAGGCACATTGGAGCTAGGGCAGTACAAAAATCTCTACCAGAATAATGGGGAATGTTTTTTTGTCAGGAGTGCAACTGGGCCCTGGTGATGCACTTTCAGCTCTTTCAATATCCTCTGAAAAGGGGTTGCCATAAATACATTCTGCAGTTTGAAGTTGCAGCATCATGAGTTAAAGTGCCTTTCTGCATTTTTTTGTGATGTTTGTGTCCCTGTACAAGTTGAACAAGTGTTGCCCTCAGGCAGCTTCTGTCTTGTAATAAATCCTGCTTTCAGCTGACAGACCATTTCTCAACGTTTTTCTGCAGGCAGCCAGTCCTACAGGAAGTGAGAACAGTTCCTTTCCTCGAGAATCACCTGTCACATTGTTGAAGGACAGAGCCATCTTCCTGTAATGAGCTTTACTGGTGACCTGCAGAGGAGACTGAGGTTGTTGACACTGCAGGCCTTGCACAGGGATTCAGGATTATCTGATGGGATGTGTCTGTGCTCTCTAAAGCTGGTGAAGACAAGGGCCTTGTTATTAGAATTCGAAGTCTCAGCAGCAGCCCAGGACTGACATGGGAGATGGATATTCTCTGATAATTTACTCTAAAGTGACATTGCCACCTTGAGAAGAAACTCTTGCTCTCTGCCTTCTGCATCAGAGTAACTGGCCTTTGGAAACAGAATGTAGGCTCAGCCCAGGAGTCTTACCAAGCTACTGTATTTTTTACTTATTGCTTGCTGAAGCAGCCTGCCAATTGCTTTTTTAAAAATTTGCCCTGTATGACTGGGTTGGGAGGTATCTGTGTTCAAAGGATCTGTGTGAAGAGGGGCAGTGTCTGCCCCATGTGCAGAGCCTTCCTGCCAGGAGCAGTCCTGTGTGGGACGAGATCTGTATGGCCTCCAGACCCTGAAAGGGAGGTATTTTATCAACTTCTGGTTGATCTGTAGCAGATGAAAAACACTGTTACAGTTACTAAGGTAGCATCCATGCTCAACCTTGAGGTCTTTATCTGCAGCAATTACTCCTATTCCTTCTTTCTGCCTTTTTTTTTTTTTTTTTTTTTTTTTTTTTTTTTTTTAATTTTTCTGGAATGAAAGTTCTCTTTTTTTTTTTTTTTTTCCCCTGGAATGGGGGCTTTTTTTTTTTTTTACCCTGGAATGAGGAGCTTTGCTTCTTCATTCATAGAAGAAACCATGAGAATGTGAACAGACCAGAAGCAACTTTCTCTTTACATGTAACTGTGCTCCATCTTCTTTGGTCTTTGTTGCTTTTTTTATGTTCTTCCCTTCAGTGTGATGACTGTTTATGTCTTTATGGAATTTGTGCTGGTCGTTGGTGCATATGAAGTGCTGGCTAGACAAGAGAGATTAGGAATCCTTCCACTAAATAAAAAGCAGCAGTTAGTTCTGCCAGTGAATTACAAAGCCAGTGCTGTTTGTTGTTCTTTCTCTGAGCAGTAACAGTGACTAAGAAACACTAAAGTCTTCACTGGGGGTTGGCTTTTTAGTAACACCCCCTCGTGTGACATCTGTTAGGACACATAAATGCAGTTTACATTGGAATTTGGCTGCTGCTGAGGCAGAGATGTACAAAAAGCAGACACTGTGTTTGCCATAGTCAAACTTCAGAAACAAATATTTTAATGAGTATGAAAACGGGGAAGGTAAGGCTTTGCTTTTGGGGTTTCACCTTGAGAAACAAACAAATGGAACACAGCCTGAAAGGTAAAACAACCGCTATAGTGACACTGCCTTCCCCTAAAGTAAAGAGTTGTAAAGCCATTTCCATTGAGTCAGAAGAAAGCTTTGTGCTTCTGACAAGATGTTGAATTGGGCCTCTTGCTCTGTGGTGGCAACTGAAGAGCCAAGGCCAGTGATGGCATTCATTGCCTCAGACCTACTGAGATCAGTGATGCTGTGTCAAATGTCTGCAGAAAGGGCTCCAACACACAAGTTCAGGAAACCCCTTTGGATAGATACTTTAAATTGGAATGGGAGTGTTTTGTAGGATAAGACCTCCTGTAGCTTAAAATCCCGTCAATTCACGTGGAAGTTACAATTTACTACTCAGTAACACCAACCTAGCACCAAGCAGGCAGAGTAGGGTTACTTTAGCTTCCAAACTACACAGGACATGAAGTGACTGCAGGCACTTGATAGCCTCTGTCACACAGATCCCCATGCCAGACAAAGAAGTTAGAAAATCTCTGACTTGTGCATAGATTCATCTGCCTCCTCTCAGAGCTGATAAACACAACTAATGGAAAATTGTCCTCTGGTTCACAAAAAAGCAGTAATGGAAAACAGCCATAAATGTTCACCTTCTGGCTTTCCAGGGTAGGCAGAATTTCCTCTGAAATTCTGTTTTTTTTCCAGCACTTAACATCAACAACCAAGTTGTTAACACTGAAGTGCTAAGCAGATCATTTGCATACATGAATAACACTGAGTGCTCCAGTAGCTGAGTTTTATTTCTCTTACAGCAATGCTGAGTTTCATGTTGGATCTATGCTATGTTACACATAACATGCTGGATCTGATTCTGTAAGATGGAGAGCAGCTTTTGAAAAGGGTTGAGAGCAGACTAATTTTTTTTTTTTTTTCAGGAAGGGGGTGTGGAACAACAACCCCAAAACCTCACTGATTTTATGAGTTGAGGTAAAAACTTCACCACCCCTTGCCAGACACCCAGAGGTGGTTGGTAGGTGTGGCAGCTGCTCCAGCAGATCAAGATTCATGAAAACCAAATGCATCTTGCTTAGTTGGACTGAAAGGGGCAATCTGAAGTGTGTGTGCTTATGTGAATGAGAATGCTCAGGCCTGGTGCAATGCAAAACTCTATATGTGCATTTTCCCCTGTTCTCTTAGCTGTGTGAGTATGGAGTTTGAAATCCAAGACTATTTTTACATTAATGACTGAGGATTTTCCAGATACCTGAGAGAAACAAGGGATATGCTGGAAGTAAGTTATCAGCTGAACAGTAATTTGAGAGGCCAAGGAAGTAACATGTCCTCCTTTCCTCTGTCTTATTCACATAAAAGCCCCTGTGATGGCAGTCAGAAGACTTGAAGCTAATGAAAAATGTCAGTTCAGCCTTTGTTCATAAGACTCCACTGTTTGGGGTAGAAAGGTCCCTGAATAAAGGCAGTAGCACACACATAGCAAATTCAGCACCTCACTCTGAAAATTTGTTGGGTGTCTTTTGTGTGTGCCACAAAGAGGCAGATGCTAGATTCAACACCCTCCTGGGGAACAGGAGCAGTGGAAATTGCTGCCCCGATGGGAGCAGTGTGATTGCACTTAGAGTGGCTGTAATGTCTCACAAAAAGCAAATAAAATTATTGCAAATGACGCACAGATCTGCAAGGAAAGTTTTTCCAGGACCAAGGTCCTACGTGGTGCTACCATGCCTCTTGGATGTAACTGCTGTATATTCTGGGTCATTTTGTTTATGCAGAGGGTTGAGAATGTGTAAGTCTGTTGAAGTTTGCATAGAGGGCTCATTTTCTATACAAGTGCTATAAAATTTTTATCTTTCAGTGACTAGATAAAAATGCTCCTAAAAGTGTGGGGTTTTTTCTTCTTTCTCTTTTTGATATATTTGGTTTGGGGGTCATACAACTTTTTTTTGTGTGCATTTCTTTACATTTCACTCTGGTTTATTATTGACAAATTCTGTCCTGTCGCCAACAGTTTTTGTCTCCATGTAAGTGGAAAACACAGCTCCCTTCAGTTCACCCTGGCCTGCCTCTGCAGAGGTAATGTTGTTTACCCAGAAGTGTTGTAAAGGAGGCATGAACCATTCATTGTTTGTGGTCTCTCATGAGGAGAGCCCAGGCATGTGGGATGCCATCAGCAACACTGGGTTGGTGTCAGAAGTATTATTTGTTGTACAATTTAAACGTGTAAGATCAGGCAAGGAAGTTCTCTGGAGGGAAAATATTGATGTGATGGGGAGGGACAGTGGTTGGCTTTGAGTTGTCCCTTTAAACAAAGTGTCACTAATCTTTATGTCATGGGAGAGATGGCAGTGCAGAGATAAAGAGCTCTGTGTGGACTTCATGCACATCTTGACATGGTGGTAGCAGAAGAGCAACGTGCTGCCTTCCTTGCAGGTGTTTAAGTATATCCAGACTTACTGTTTAGCTGGAGGCTTGAATTTATCTTTGAGACAGAACTTCCTGGCAGTTTGGAGCACCCTCACACTTGCTTGGAGTCTGACTGAATACTGGAACAAGCACTTTCCCAAGAGAGGAAATGTGGGAGAGTTGGGGGATGCTCCTTGCTTGAATCTAAGGAAGGAGTGTGTGAGCCCTGCCAGGCACCCCAGCACCTCCTGTGCTGTGTGAGCTCGAGGAGGTGTGTGGGCATGGCAAGCAGAGAGGAGATATATAATTATAGCCTTGCAAACCTGCACTGATCCTGTGGGAACCCAGTACCAAAATACCTCTGTGACTGAGCTGTGTGGAGTTCTCTGGGCTAGGCTGCACATTCCCAACTTATTCGTGGAAATTGTGAAAGGAGGGAGACTCTTGAGAGTTTACTGACAGGTGAGAAATAGCAAGATGTTTCAAGACAGACAAAACAGACTAAGACCAGAGTGTTGTGGCCAAGCTATGGCAATCTGCTGCTAATGGACTTGAAAAAGAAACCAACTTCTAGGTGCAGAACATAGAACATTGTCCCACTGTGTTATCAGACCAGTAATTCTGTAGCCTGACATCTTGTCAGGAGCTGGGATCTGATATTTCAAAGCAAGTTTCCTCCCAGCTCCAGGCTGCTTTCTCACCTGCAGTGACAGTGTATTCAGTTACAGCACCATGATCCAAATTTCCACTTTTTTAGGACCTGGTGCTCTCCGAACAACAGGCTCAGTGGCACACCCTAGGACATCTAATAACTTTCTGGAACATGTCCTCCTTTTAGTACAAATTCTCCCAGCAGTCCTTGGCATATGGTCCAAGTTTCCAAGAAACTAGGGCAGTAACTGATGGCACTGAAAGTGAGAATGCTTCACATAAGCAGTAAGAAATCCAGGTGACAACTTTAACGTTTGGTTCTTATCTTCTTCAAATATGGGAAATGCTGTTCTGATATAATTTTAAGTCAACAGATTTGGGGAGCATCAGTTATTTTGTTCACTCTGCATGTGAGTGACCTAACACTGCCTTTAATTTCCAAAATGGTTTCAAGTATGCCTTGCTGGCTTTCATCTTAAAAGACTTTTAAAGTGTTACTTTGCTTTATTTGTTCTTCTTGTAATACTGCAGAGAGCTAATTCTTCTGAGTAAGCAAATAAACAGGACAAATAAAAAGTAGTGAATACCTACTTACTTACAATAAGTTTCATTCTGTAGGTGTTTAAGGTGTCTTTTATGTTAGGCTGTAACTGACAGCTACAAATGCTGAGGCCATTTGAAAATCAGACCACCTGGGGAGGGATTTTAGGAGTTTGAGGAGACCTCCCTCTACTGATCTCAAGGAAAAATTCTACCCTTTGTAAATCCAGATTTAGTTCTCCTCCTCTGAAGAGTGAAAAAGTCGAGCTGGAGTGAGGATGGGATGAAAGTGCTGGAAATAGCAGCTGTGTGCCAAGTGATCCAGTTCCTCATTTGGGCTGCCGTGTGCCGGTCTGACTGTCCGAGCCCTTGCCTGGATCCGGCTGTTGGCACAGGTTGAATCCTTCCTGAGAACAAATCACTTTATTGTTCGTGTCTGCTCATGCACTGCCTTTTGGGAGCGTGGTTCATGTTGTTGCGAGAAGCAGAACCATTAGCACCAAATGAATTCTTTGTCAAGCAGCACAGTCTCCCTGAAATTTTTACTCTTCTCCAGCAGCTTTCCCCCAGGATCAAATTTGCAGTATTGTAGGGGACTGGCTCCTGTTAAGCAGATGACTTTTTTTGTTAATTCTGCAGATTGTGGCCTACCATGATTTTCCATGAAACTGGCTCCTTTCTATTTCTTCCTCATCCAAGTGAGCAGCGGGGCAATGAAATGTGGCAGCTCTGGGACTTGGAAAACAGTTCTGTTTCAATTAAGCCCCTTCCACCCTTAAGGCCTGTGGAAACTGGGCTGATGGAAACAGCCAAAATTTCCACCCAAACTGTACCAAAAGCTCCATGCCAGGGAGCTCCTGGTGATGAGCCACCAGCTCAGGGGATGATCTCTGGCAAAGCACAACAGCAGTTCTCAAGGGTCCCATCATTCCATGCTACAGCTACCACTGCTGTTCTGTTTCTGCCCAGATCCAGGGATTGGGTCTGTCCAGAGCAGCTGCATTAGTGTAACCACACTGCAGCTGGGGCAAAATAATGGACTCTGAGCCATCCAAACCAGTCTCATGGCTCATAGTCAGCCTCAGTGCTTGTGTGACACAAGGCCCTGAGCAGCTTGGCCCATAATTAAAGCTTTTAGCCCCTAATACAGAAGACAGTTAAGACAGCGAGAAGAATTTGGCTTGCTTCTCCCAAAATTCAAAAAATTGGTCTGGTTGAGTCCTTAGCCATGTGTGCCTGGAGCTGACCTGACATTTAGTGTCATCCTCTTGCTCAAACTTGGGATCAGGCCATTGCAGAGAGAAGTAACTGATTTTTGATTTGTTTTCCACGGAGATGAAAAGCTTTGAGTGTCTGAATGGCTCTTTCCTGGGCTGTAGTTTAGAACCTTGGCATGTTTTGGGCAGGAGCAAGGAGAGAGCATGGTAAGGCTGTTTCCTCTCTAACCCTTGCTATCCTCATGACTCTGAGGTGGTGAGGATGCAGATTTCCACAAAGCTGTGCTGAGCATTGCAGAAAGGTGAGTGTGAGCCACTGTGAACTTCCACAAATCTCACACCACACTAGGACTCCTAAGGTTCTCTGAAACCACAGTTACAGAATCTAAAGCAGTGTCAGCAATTGTGTCACTGCCCAAGTCACCCAGAAATGGCAGCAGTGAGAACCAATTTCATCTCGAGTGATTTGGCTCCTGGGTCATGTCCATGAACAGGGCAGAGACCAAATTATTTTAACCAAAACCAATCCAGGTGATCTGACACCCGTGTGACAGTAACACATTTGTATCTATGAAGTCCAATCTGAAAAAGAGATTTTCTTGCTCTACATCTAATTAGTTTCATTATTTATTCCTAGTGAGATGGAAATATCTCCTGTGTTTCAACCCAGCCCAGCTTCCCCCAAGCAGCTCTGAAGAGGCAGCTGCTTTTCTACAAGCTCCTTGCTGGCAGCAGGGGAATGTTTAAACTTTTGCACAAAACTGGTAAGTTTTGTTCAGGTGCCTAAAATAAGTTTCGGAGGGAACCTCAGCACATTCATAAAAATCTGTCCCTTTATCCTGCAGCAGTGGCCTCTCTGAAGAGCGTCCTTGTAGTTTCCTGTCTCTGCTTCCTTCCCTCTCTCTAACTTTTTGTTTGGAGTGGGGAGGGTTGCCTTATCTTTTCCTGAAATGGGAATTATTCTGTGGGGCTGGATCATGTTTATGCATTACAGAGGCAAAGGAAGGTTTGAAAGATGATTGTCCCAAGTTGGAATTCTGCAAAAACTGGCTGGATGTTTGGTGCTTGTTGGTTGTAGCCCCTTTCCTTTCACCTGTACCACAGCCTCTTCCTGCAAACAGACCTGATCCCAAAAAGATCCCAAATTAGAGTCTCTGGTATTACGCAGGAATTCCCTTCCTTTTGTGCTGGGGCTAATTAACATCTCTCATTACCTCTACCTTCTAACGTCAGTACTTTATGCAATGCCATTTCCTAGTAAGAAAAGTTCAGGGCAGCTCAGCCCTCCAGTGTTACCTGTCCAGATATGAGACCTCTGGTCTTTATTGGACACCCCTCAAATAATTTCTGGGCAGTAGGAATGGGACAGTGTGATATCAGATGATCTGGCATATTTTGCTTCTTTCTTCCAACATGGACAGTTGTCCTGGGCAGAGAAGTAAGCTCTCAAGCTGCCTTATCTTCTGCAAAGCTGACTGATCCTGCAGCTTGGCACAGGTACTGGTGTGACCCACATGCTGCCTTGAATTAATTTTCTCTGGGCTATGAGTGTAGTTTGTACCAGGAATACCCTGTCCTTGCTAGGAAATCAGCTCCTGGGGAAATATGTCCTTGCTTAGGCATGTGGGCAATGATGGACTGGGTGTTATCAGCAAAACCTTTGGGGTGTATGGTGAGTTAGCCCTGGGGGGCAGCTCAGCCCCACACAGCTCTCATCTGCTCCCCCCCAGAGCAATGGGGGAGAGAAGCAGAAGGGCAGAAATGAGAAAATCTGTGGATTGAGATAAAGATAGTTCAGTAGGTACAGCAAAAGCTGTGTGCACCAGCAAAGCAAAGTAAGGAATTCCTTACTGCTTCCCACAGGCAGGCAGGTGTTCAGCCTTTTTCAGGAAAGCCGGAACAGTTACTTCATCATGCGGAACTCTGATTTGGGAAGACAGACATCATAACTCCTTCTTTCTCCCAGTTTTTATTGCTGAGCACTTTGGCATGTGGTCTGGGATAAAGCTTTGATCAGCTGGGGTCAGGTGTGTGTGCCCTGTCCCCTCCCATTGTCTTGTGCACCCCCAGCTCACTGGTGGGGCAGCGTGGGAAACAGATCTGGCCTTCGTGCTGTGTAAGCAACAACACCCCTGCCTTATCAGCATTGTTTTGGTCCCAGATCCAAAACATGGCACCACACCAGCTACTAGAGAGAAAATGAGCTCTGTCCTGGCCCCAGCCAGGGCAGGTGTGTCTTTTTGTTGTGCTTTGCATGGGACTGGCCACAGAATGAGGAGTGGAAGCACAGTACAACTCAGGAGAGGCAAAAGCTCCTCTGAGCCCAGCTGGGCACCAGAGGAACTGGGTGGGTGGCAGCAGGGGCTGGTGTGGGGCTGGCACCCAGCTACTGGACACAGGGTTGAAACTGAGGGTTTTCCTGAGCACTTCTGGGGAGATCTGAGAGGATGTGGCATACAGCCCTGAAAGGAGAGAGGACTCTGGATCATCTGCTCCGTCTCCAGGGAGTTGCTGGCGGCGACCTTTAAAACCTCAGCTGAACAGGATGGTGCTTGCTTTTCACCACTTCAGGAAAGGTTCATGCTACTCCAGCAGCTCTCCCAAGTCAGGCTGTCACTGCCTGACTGTGCCAGAGCTGTTGCAGGCTCCTATTCAGCCCTATGGATCAGGATATTGGTTTTTTAATCACTAAGAGCTTTTCTTCTGTGTCTCTTCATGAATTGATGCAATAGATCTGTAACTGCCCCAAACGGCTGCTGCTGTGGCTGGCTTTCTGTGCAGACTTGGGCTCTGAAACAAAAGGATGGGGAAAGAAAAAAAGCTAAAAACTCTGTTTTGCTGAAGTAGCACCAAATCAACAAGGCAGCTACAGTTCAGCCTGGGTTATTATTTAGAGCCATTTCTAAATGCTCAAACCCGGAGTTTGACCTGAGTTCAGGTGTGTATGTACCAATTAGTTTGTATTAGGCTTAACCATGGAGGTCATACAATAGTCGTAGTACAGGAAAGGCTGAATCAATATGAAATTGAAGTTGTTCCTGTAAAGATTCAGGAATGGAAACTACCACCACCACCACACCTACTTCCAGAACTTGCACATCAAAAAGAAGTTGAGAAACACCTTTGTGGTGGATGGTTGTCTCAAATGCAAATGTAATAGTTTAAAAGGGTCTCTTTATTTTAACGCCTTCAAGCGAGAGAGAGTTTTGCACCTGCCTCGGGGGAGATGGGGAGATTGCAAGAGAAAAGCAGGGGAGATATGGGGCTTCCCCTTGAGCCTTGCTGGAGTGTGGGCAGCAGGGCTGGGGAGCTGCTGGGGACCAGCACCCCAAAAAAGTAGAGTGTGAGTTTTAGGAGGGGTCCTATTTAAATCCTTATTATTTAATCTGAGGGTCCCATTTCACTGGAGTGGTTCGTATGATCCCTTAGTGCTGTCCCCGTGTGTTCTTGCAGCAAACTGAAACTATTTGGGCAGGATGAGGGTGCAAGAACTGCTCTGTGCATAGGGAGGGTGCAGCTGGGGGAACAGCAGCAGTGTTGTGCTTATGGGGGCTGCTGAGATTGTCTGGAGACTTCAAATGTCAACATGATCAGTATTAGCTTCTTATTTTCTTTTCTGGGCACAGTTTCTTTTCCAGGCCAACATGCATGACCCTGAGGGTGAGAAATAGATGGTGTTTGTCCGGATAGCCACATGTCTCCCCCACTGGTGTGGTTCAGGAGGGAAGCTCTTACATACTATTAACTTCACAGTGAAATTGAATCCATTTTGATCCTGCTTCTACATAAACTTATCCCATGCTGTGCCCACATCAGCTAAGAGCTGTTATGTGGGATCTGACTTTTCCTCCACATCCACTGAACATGCAACCCATGCCAAAGACTGGGGCTGTGCACACCCAGCCCAGGTTTTCCTTTGCTGTGCCACCCCCAGTTAATGGGGTGCAAAGTGCCAGTGCTAAAGATCTCCTCATGCACTGTTCCTTTTGCTCTAAACCCGAACTTCACTTTTTCCTGCTGCATTGTTTTGCGTAAGCAGCATCTGGTCAGGTTTCTGTTGCATCAGTGAGTTTGCTAGTATTGGGTTTTACTCAAACAATGTGTTCTGCCACAAAGGAGCAGGTTCGAGCAGGTTAGAGCTGTCCAGCCTGGCCGTGCAGGAACCAGTGACGAATAAAGCTCCATAAATACATTCTTCTGCCTCTCCCCTTCCTCCACACATATATCAATTGCTTTTCCAGATTATTGAGAAAAGAATCTCTGTGTTTCCTGGGTGTGAAATGTATTGGTTCTCCCTTCGCAAGCAATGAAGATAATGCTGCTGGCAGAGCTGCGGCTTGGCCCAAGGCTCTGCTGCTGGATGGGTGATCCCAAGGCCAGTGGGAGCAGTGGAGGTATTTGGGTCAGCCTTGTGAGCAGATTGCTCCACTGGGACCTACCAGGGATTCGGGACCAGCCCAGAACAGAGCTGTCTGCAGGGGCAGGGCTCCCCTCCTCCCCTGCTGACCCCAGCACACAGTGCCCTGCAGGGCTTGGGCATGGGAAATGTTCACTGGCCCTTCCTCCACTTCAGTAACACTAGGCCTGGGAAATGGGGTCCCTCTGGGCTCTAGGAATCTCGGGGCTCGTCTGTGAACTGTCCTCCTGTGGCTGCCACCACCCTCCTTCAGCATCATAATATCTGGCACAGCTACCATTGCCCTGAAAGCTGGGTCTTGTCCTCCCCACACACTCCTTGGGCTGTGCCAAGGGGTTCATAGGATTCATCCCCCTGCTCCTTAAGAAAATGAGGCAATGTTGGAAGGATAACTGAGGAGAGAAGGAGTGGAAAAGGTTTCTGCAGCCTGATAGAGCAGCACTTGCTCTAGCTCTGAGGCAGTTTGAGTCTGTGAGCTGTGCTCAGGACAGCATCGTGCAGTGTCTGGTGACGAGACACGTCCTTCCCTGGGGCATCTGGTGCTGGTGTCCACACACACATGGCTTCACCCCACAGCCAGGAGTGCAGTTTCCAGGTGACCTTTCCCAGGTTAAGCACAGCTTGCAAAACCTCATGCCTCATTCCAGGCTTATAAAACTCGCTCATTTGTTGTGGTGGTTTCATTTGCGATAGGAGCTGAAGAGGGACTTCACTGCTACCGAAACCTGGCGAGCGCCCAGAGGGGAGGGCGGCTGTGATGCACATCTCAGCCCTTCAGCTACTGCATTCCTCCTACCAAGATTTTGAGATTTCCTCTCTCCGGCCCTGCGTGTGGTAGAAGACAAACAAACTCTCCAAGGAGAAATGCCTGGGCGAGAGCAGAGGTTTGTCAGGCAGTCAGTAGCAAATCCCTGGTGGAGATTCCCCTTGAGCCTGTTCAGCTGCCTCCTTGTAGGTTTTTCCCATTAACCCTGTTCCCAAACCCAGAGCTGAGCTTGGTGCAGGTCCAAATGCTCTACAGGTGTAAATCAGCACAGCTTCAGCTACACTGGTGACCCTGCCACGCTGCCCACGGTGTGAGGGTGAGTGAGACCCCTTTGTCCACTTTGTCCCCTTTGTCCGGTCTGTGCTGAGAGCTGTGGTAATGATGATGTCTCTGGACAGACAGAGGAATCTGTTTTGTCAAGGACTTTGGGCATTCTGGCAAACTGAGCAGAAAATGACAGGTGTAAAACAGCAAGAGGCAGGAAGGAAAGAGGCAGAAGATACTCATGCATTATCATGCCCGGAGGTTGCTGCTGTGTGCGTGCACATCCCCACGGTGTCAGCCAGGGTCACAAGAGTTCACCTTGCTCTTTGTGTCCCCTGAGGCATGCACATCTTGCTAGAGAGGCCGTGAAAAGCCCTGGTGGTAGGCTGTGGCAGGTTGGTATGGCTCCTTTTGGGGTACACCTGAGCACCACTCTCCCCTACAACTCCATGCATCGACTTTCCCAGCCTCCAGCACTTCACCCCTGGCCATGAGACACAAGACCCTGGGGAGGGCCAGCAAGTCCCCTTGCACAAGCAGGGCCCAGTGCAGTGCAGGGGTTGGTGCTGCCCCGCAAGCAGTGTGGCTCCAGCCTGCTCTGTGCACAGCCCTGGCCCTGAGAAAGTGCAAGTGGCTTTTCCAGCAGCTCCTCTGACGGAGGATTTTGCAGCGTTTTCAGGTGAGGGGGCGGTTTGGATGGTGATGCCCACCCCCCCGCTAGTCTGGGAGCTGGCGACAGAGAAGCCCCTTCTCTGGCCCCATTCCCGTAGAGCAGACAGAGCCCCCCTGTTGGTCAGAGGAAGTTTGGTGAAGGCAGAAAGGAGGAAAAGATTCCTGACAGGTTTCATCTGTCCAAGCCAAGAGTGGTCCCATTAGAAGCTTGTAAACCTTTTTCTTCTCAAATACATCTATTTATTTTTTTAACTGCTGGCTGTTGCTCAAAGCGACCCGGTCTGTGTGTCCATCCCATTCGGTGGAGCTCTTGCCTGTGCCTCATCCTGGCCCCGATTACTCCGGGAAGGGCTTTGGCTTCCCAGCCATGAAAGCGGCTCTCTCAGAGGGCGTGGATGTCTCCCCTTGGCCAGGAGCCTGTGCCGGCAGCGGGCGCTGGGGGGGTTTGGCTCGCCGGCGCTGGGAAGACTGGGACAGTGTTCGGGGCTGCTGAAAGGGCTCAGTGTGTGCCGAGCGTGACTCACCCGGGCCGGGGGGCAGCTGCGAGCCGGCGAGGAGAGCAGCGGAGCGCTGCGCAGGAGGGGCCGGCTGCCCGCGGAAAGGTGGCGACATGGATCTCATTAGCTTGGAGTGGAGGCAGAAGGGCCCGAGGAAGGAGGGAGGCTGGGAGGTGGTGTTTCCAGGGGTGGAGGGATTTGAGGGAGCCTTGCATCACACCTGGGTGTCTGCAAGGGGTCAGGGATGAGAACGGGAAGGGGGCAGTGGAGGCTGGGTCTGCCTGCACCCATCACTGCACTTTCATGTGACTTCGCGTGTCAAACAAAGCCTGGGGAAGGGCTGGGAAAGCCCTGGAAAGATTCTTGGGGTCCTTGAGATAGGGAGCTGTCTTAAGTCACATTTTGGTGCCCCGAGCATTGGCTTGCAGGGCTGGGGCTCCATCCTGGCTGGTGTAAAACATCCCTGGAGTTGCTGGTTTTCTTTGGCTCAGTTTGGCTGTGCACTTCCTGGTCTGGCTGACACACACCCAGGCGGCTGCCAGGCTGTGCCAGCACCTTACACATCCCCAGCATCAACTCCTGGTCCCCAGGGATGTCACCTGCCTTGGCAGAGCCAGGAGGTGGCTTGTCACTTCCTGGAGCAAGCAACATTGCTCATAGCTCTGGGCAGTCCCAAAGGGAGAGTGGCTTCCTGGTGGTCCCAGTTAGGACCTCTGTGCCTGGCTGCATATGAGATGAGAAGCAGGGAGGGATTTTTTGTTTAGATTGGATGCAAGCATATATGGGAAGGTCTGGTTTTATCTCAAAAGCAAACAGCTCTGCATATGGTGGTGCTACCACCCAGAGAGGTCCTCCATGATGTGTCTGAGGATTAGGCATGTCCTACTGCCTTCCAGAGGCATCATGTGCTCGTGTAAGACACCAGCAAGAGAAGAGTAGAGGCCTCTTGCGGTTCAGCTTGCCCCTGTCCTGGAGCCCACAGCTGCTGGGGAGAGCAGGAGGGGGCCACTGGTGCAGAAAGTGCTTGCAGTGGTGGTTGATCAGGAGATGCATCCCAAAGGATATGCTTTTTAATGGGGATTTAACTGACTGGACTGTGAGGGAGTTGAACTTTGATGAACAGTCAGACTAAGATATTTCCCTTTAGCACAAATAGCTGCAGCCCAAAAGCAGAGGGTCTCACCAGTGACAAATGGGAGGGCAGCCGGTGACTCTGGGCAGCCTGGCCATGTCTCTGTGCCTCCAGACCTGCAGAAAACCACCCCAGGGGCTGGGAATAATCCTATCAAATTACTGGCTGACATTTCAGGGCTAGTTCACCCACCACACCTCTGGTTTGTTGATCTGTGGAGCCCCGTCGCTGAACTCTGCAGCCACGTGCTCTGTGTTGGCACCATGAGCTGCTTGTGCCAGGGAGTGTCCCTGCCACCTCACCTCAAGGACTGATGGCCTTTCCATCCTGCTCCTTCCATGATGCCCAGTTCTTTATCCTTCCCCACCTCTCTCTAGTGTTGGGCAGATCCTCAAAGCTTTGGCCCTGCAGGAATGACCTCTTAGGGTGGTGCATTTTCTGTCCTGGTTGTCACCAGTAACAGCAGGAGGATGAAGGGAAAGTAAACCATGATGGGGAACAGAGTGTGATGATATAAATGGGCTGGAAGGACCCAGGAGAGCCATCAGTTTGTCCTCCACCCTATGCAGGAGCTGGTTTCCCATGGTGAGGCAGTGATCAAGGCAGCAGCGGTGTCTGGAGCCTCCCTGCACCAAGACACTGGAAATGCCAGAGCCACGTAAGAACCGTCAGCCCAACGATGGCACGGGGCTGTGGCTGCGCCTGCTGTGAATCAGTGAAGGAGCTGGATCCATGCATTAACTCACTGGCCATCTCAGCCCACAGCACAGAATGACTTCACCGTCGGGTGAACATCCCACCATGGAAACCAAACCTCAGGAATGCGTCTGGGTGTGCCGACTCTCTCCTCTCCGGAGGGCTCTCTTATGTCTCAACTACTCCCAAGCTAGCAAATTGCTGTTGTCACCTCTCCCACCAGCTCCCTTAGCTGGGCTGGGGAGCAGTGCCCATGGAAGGGTCATCCCCTGTGCCCAGCAGGTGGCTGCCCGGGGGTGGCACTGCAGGCGCTGCCCTCCCTTTGTGTGCATGCGGAAGCAGGGAGCTTTGCCATGGCTTGAGTCCAGTAGCCCCAGCCAAAGAGGGGAAGTCTGCACTCCACATGCCCTCCTTCTTCCTCTCTCCATCTCTTACTGGAGACTGATCCACCAGTGGCTGTAGCAGAGCCCAGGTTTTGGCGGCGAGCAGCAGCAGCAGCAGTGGTGATTAATGCTGAGCAGCGCCGCAGAGCCAGGGATGTCTGAGTTGTCTCTGCCTCTCTCCTAAACTGATTTGGCCAAAAAAGGCTAATGTGAGCATTTCTGCATCTGCCAGCCTGGGAGGAGGCCCAGCCAGAGCTCGGGGTCTCAGCAGGCATGTATGGGGCTGTGTGTTTTTCCACTTGGGCTGGAGAGGGGCCGAGGGCAGGCAGCCGCTGGGCTCAGGTGACTCCTGAGCCGCCCTTTCCATCTGACTCATGAGAGACGTCGCGAGTGCTCTCCTGCCCAATGGAAAACACGTCTCCTTGCAGCTCATGGCTTCTGGGCCCATGCCAGTCCCCAGGCAGCACAGCTTCCCAGGGCTGTGCTGGCACCTGGAGCCCAGCTCTTGCCAGGCTGGAGCTGGGAGAGCAGCTCCATTGGGATGATGCCCAACCAGGGCTTTACCTTCAGGCTGTGCCCGTAGCTGGTGTGGGAACAGTCAGGCTGGCAAGGGCTGGGCAGGACAGGCCCATGGTCCCTGCAATGGGCAGGAGCATCTCTACAGGCAGAGCTCCTGGTTTCACTGCTGGCATGACACTGCCTTCCCAACACTCCTGATTTCCTCTTCTCCACCTCTTTGGAGGGTCCAGGATGGAAGTGATCATCTTTCAGCACCAGGACAGGTCTTCCCTTCCCAAGGCCAAGCACCCCATCCTCCTGTTTCCTTTCTGGGTTTGGGCAGCATGAGAGTGTCTACCGCCTCAAACCCCACATTCATGTCCCGTAAGATTTCTCCATCTTATGTCCTCATTGGCTTTTTTCAGTGCCTGGGTGCCATCCTACCGTAGATTATCAGGAAAAAACGAGATTCTGGGGCTTTCTGCACAAGGGAAACTGAGGCACGCTGGGGTCAGCACCTCTCACTGAGGCATGCTGGGCTAGGAGAGACAAGCCAGGGCCTGTCACTCACTGTGCCCACCCTCGGGCTGTTTGCATCATATCCCAGAACCTGCTCCCTCTGTGCCCACTGCCCAAGCTGCAGCATTGGGCTCCCCCTGCTTCTCTGGAAAGGGAAATGTTTTCCCTTTCCCCTCCCGTTCTGCTCGCCAGCAGTGAGTGAATCCGGTTTCCCCTGCGCGCTGCCGCCAAGCGCCTCTGGAACCACTGGAAAATGAATAAAAGGCCTGGGCAAGGCTGCAGTGAGGGTTACTCGCAGTCACAGCTGGATCCAGCTGCTGCTTTAAAGCAACAGCACAGCCACACAGGGCTCCCCAGAACACCCAGGTGTCCCAGGGGTTTAAATCCCATGGGAAGAGAAGGCAGCATCCACACTGGGCAGCAGCCCTGAGGCTGGAGGGGGCCTATTCACTGGGGAAAATGAGGAAGGGGCAGGTCAAGGACACAAACTTTTAGGTGAGTCTGGGCCTGGGGTTTGCACACCCAGGTTTGCAGAGTGCTTGCCCCTGCCCTGCTCCTGTGGCTCCTGGCACAATGATCAGGAGATCACTTCCCTGCCAGCCCCAGCTGCATCCCACGGCTGGATCTTCAAAGGGCAACAGCAGCTTGGGACCCCGGAGCAATGGCCCAGTAATCACCCTGCAAAGAAACTTACACTCCTCCCCTATCTTTGGAAGAAATCATGCAAATCCCAGATTGTTTTATTCCAGGCAGGACAGAGGGTGTGGCTTTCAGCTCTGGCTCAAGGTGTTTCAGCAGCCCCCAGTGTTTCAGTGTGTGAGATGCTGAGACCGATGAAGTGGGATGGAGCAGCTGGCTGTGGGAAGGCAGAAAACCTCCTCCTGCATCCTGGTAGCCAGCATGGTCCTGTTCTGGCAGAGGCACTGGGATGGAAACAGCCACGGGGCACTGGGGTTAATGAGTAAAATAACTCACCCCCGCCCGGGGTCTGGTTGATGGCCCTGTTAGCATGGGCAAGCAGAGGGAGTCTTCTGTGGGGGTGGATGTCTTTCCCGGTGTCCTACGTCAGACTGGTCAGTCCATGACGTCTGCTGCACCTTCCAAGATGCAGCAATAAATCAGGTTAATAATTAATCCCAACTGCCTGGGGAACCTTCCCTGGGACTAAGGCAGAGCCAGGCCAATCACAGCTCCCAGTATCCCACGTGAGAGCCGCGGTGATGGGCGAGTCTCACAGGGTTGCTCTTTACCATAGCATCATAAAAGGAGCTTAGAAAACAAACATGGAAGAAGAAAGGAACATTCTCTGTCCTATCACATCCAGGATGTTTGTTCCTGAGTGTGTGCAAAGTCTTGATGCGGTGCAAGTCTGGCTCAGCCAAACGAATCGCAGCCTTGACCTCCCTCCCTGCTCCAGGGTACACCACAGGTGGGTGGTTTAACAAAGAAAAACCTAAAAGTGTGATCACTGTGCAGCTGGTCTTGGGTCAGGCTGAGCCCTTGGTCCTGCTCCAGAGGTTTGGGAGGAGAGGGCTGGTTTGTGTGTCTCCGCAGGGCAACGGGACCTTGGCTTGTGTGGGAAACCCAGCCCAGGGACCACAGTGTTGGCACAAGTGGTCAGGAGGTGTGAGAGTTCCTGGAAGAAGAAGTGAGAGTTTTTTTATGTGTATATATAATTTGCTGGAATGAAAATAAATCAGAAAAAACACTCTCACACACCAAAGAAAAAACCATATCAAAGAAACCAGTGCAGCTTTCCCTGTTCAAACCAATTCCAAACCATCAGTGGGAAAACACTGGCTGGGTCAATCTGCCACTAGCCAGTCTTCTGGGATTACATAAACTTCATTAAAAAAAAGCTCACTTATTTCTTTGTACCATATTTTTAAATGAAACATTTTAGTTCAGGTCCACTTTGAAATTAAAAGAGGATTCTTGAAACAAAAAAAGCACTGTGGTTCACTTTGAGAACATCTAAATGACCCATTTGGGCATCACCCCAGTCCTCATCCTTTCCCTTAAGCCAGACAATGTCATGGAGCCCTGTTTGATGCCAACTCCAAAGCCTTGTTGTCCCCACAGGTTGTCCCTCTCCATCTCCGGCAGTGCCACCAGTTGAGATAATGCTTGGGTGCCGGGTGAGTGTGTGGCATTGGGAGTGGCTCTCTCCAAATGGGTCCCAGGAGCCATCAGATGTGGAGATGGCTGCTGCCAGCAGGAGCTGGTGTCACCCTGGCTGTCACTCAGGTGTCACCCAGGAAGATCTGTGCATTGCCTTCCCTTCTACATCCTCATCCAATGCAACGACAGCATGTCCAAATGCTATTCCTCACAGGTGCCCTGCCAGCTCTCCCAGGGCTGCAGTGGCCTGGCACACCTCAAATGTCACTGATGTTGTATAAGGCAGAGGAACTTGGCTTTTCCATGCCCAAGCAGCACCTGCCACCTTGAAGCACTTATCCAGAAATCCACAGCTCTGCCCACAGTGCCAAAAGGGCAGCTGGTGCCTCCAAGTTTCAGTCTAATGGCTCAGACCTAAGAAATACAGGTGATGGATGCTGCAGAGAAGGAGGGGCAGGGCTACAGATTTAGCTGCTTTGCTGGAGGCAGGGCTGGGCAGGAATGGCAGGGATATGCAGGAATGGCTGCTGGCTGAGTCTGCTGGAGTGAATAAAAATATTCAGGTTTCTCTTTTTCGTGTTTCATTCTCAGCAAAGTGGTTGTGGCTGCTCATGTGAAACCTGTTCTTGCAGGGTGGTGGAAAGAGGCAAAGGGAATGTGTGTGGAATAAGACTTTTTGAAAGAAATATACTTTCAGATGGATTTTGTTCTTCATGTTGCTTTTCTGCTTTCCCAGAGCAAATCTGAACAGCTTGGTTTTGTCCTAAACTTTTCTATGTAACGATAAAAAATCATAAACAATTCTGCTTTATTATCAGGTTCATCCTTGAAACAGGAGCTGGTGGTGCCAGGGATGCCCAGGACTGTGTTTATCCCAGGCATCAGAAGCCCCACACCTGACAGGATTTGAGCCTTTAATGATTATCAGAGGCAAAGCTTTGTGCAGCCATCACACCCCAGACCTGCAGTGCTCTCATGCAGTGAGATGTGCATCTTTTTCCCACAAAGGGGAAGGTAGGGGGTTATTTGAGCCAAACCCCTGCACAGCTGCATGGAATCATCTGGGAAGTCCTGTGCTTGCAGCCCTACAGCTTTCCTGCAGGGAAGCAGCCGTCACAGAGTTGGGGAGTTGGGAGCACAGCTGGCACAGCTCCCTGCCCCAGGCTGCCAGGAACCCTCTTCACCCTGCAGCAGTGCCACCTGCATGCAGGAGCAGCACAGCCCTCAGGGGCCAGCCCTGTGCCTGCCGGCTGGATGAGCTGGTGCCGGGTCATCCACAGAGCCCCGAGAGACTGTCACACACCCACAGCTGCCGGGTGCTCTGGAATGGCAGCAGTCATCCTGGGGCTGTGGTTTGGGATTTACTGCTGCTCCCCACGAGTGGATGCTGCCATCCCTGTCCCCATCATGGTCCCAGGACAAATTGCAAGGATGAAATGGTTGTTGCGCTCTCAGGGCTTTCCTGTTCACATCCCTTTGTGCCTGTTTGTGCAAGGGCCATTCTCCAGTGGGGTCCTTCTCCACTGTGAGCCCCTCTGTGCACAGTGGGGTGAATTCCCAGCCACGGGCTGGCATACACCTACCACCCCTTGTGCTCATCACTAAGGGATGAGGTAGGTCCTTCTTACAAGCCTGTTCTGGTCAAGCTGATGCTCAGTGACTCTCATGGCCATGATTTTCTTGGGGCCATGAGTGCAGCAAATACAAACTTTCCTATAGGCACTGGGAACAGGCTAAAAAAGGAGTCAGGGAAGGTATGTATGGACTTTTGGTGGTGATAAGGACATGGGATGCTGTAGAGCTGGTGCAGCCTGTTTGGGCAATGTTTTCTGGGGAGCTTTCACAGCCCCCCAGGACACAGAGCTGCAGGGCACCTGGGAAAGTGATAAGCTGAGATAAGGAGAAAGATCTAGAGAAAGCAATGCAATCTTCCTCCCTAAACTGAGCTGGATGTGGAGTTTCCTTGGTGCTCTTTGAATAGCAGAGGTTGTGTGGGTCCCTCTGCATGTCCAGTCTTGGAAAGAAGAGCCTTTCCCATGAGAAACTCATTGTGTCCAGGGGGAGAGTTGTAGGAGACCCTGACACTCATCACTCATGAAAAATGCAGAGGAACTATTCAGAAAGGGACTGGGATATCTTTGCTGGACAGGAAAGGAAATATTGCAAATTTCCTGCAGGCTTCCCAGCTTCCTAGTTTCATGGTGGACATGAGCAGCTGGTGGGATTGGGAGAGTGACAAAAAAGGGAGATATCAGAAATTACAGGGATTGATTTTTTTATGGCTGAAAAACACCTGCAACTGAAATGTTACATTTAAAAGGAAAGGAAGATCTTTAATCTGCTTCTTAATGGGCAATGGGATGTCCCATGTGATAGGGCTGTAGCAGGAATGCTGGTGAAACTGTATCCCAGCCAGAGGAGAAGGAACAGTTTGGAAGGACACCTCACCTGCCTGTGATGCTATTGGAAATTTGACCCATGAGAGGTCCCAGCATGCCGAGCAGGCACCTTCCTGCTCAGCAAGTCCCTGTCAACTCCCTACACCCCCAGGTGAGCTGTGGGTCCCAGAAAATGTGTGAGTCCTGGACAGAGGACTGCTGGATGCCTGGTGAGACTGGAGTCCTGGGCAGAGTATTGGTCCTTGACAAGTTGTGGAACTTGAATGCGATGTGCGTCGTGGGGGAAGGGTGGGTCCCAGGAGAGGTGGGGATCCCAGGAGGTGCATTAAAGACTCTGGGGCAAAGCTAATGCACCGCAGAGAGGGCAGAGTACACGAGGAGCCGGAGTAAGACACCCCCGAGTTCCCAGATCCTGGTGAGTGTCCCATCAGCAGCGGGGAGGGTCCTCAGGGGGACGTGTGGGGTGTCACCCTTAAATTCCTTGCCCTAGGAGCACTGAGGAGGTGTCCGTCTCCTGGGGCGGGAGGGTGGGACGGGACAGAGGGGCAGGGCAAGAGTTAACCTACCTGCTCTGCCCTCCATCTCTAGGCTCCACCTCGGAGAGAGAGGGGAGGGAAAAGAGAAAAAGTAGGGGGGCGGGGGGGTGAAAAAGAAGGAGAGGAGGGAGAGCGCAGAGAGAAGCGCCCGGACCGCGGGCAGCCCGGGCAGCAGCGGAGCGGCCGCCCCGTCCCACTCCCAGCATGTTCCAGTGGTGAGTGATCTCCGAGCGGCGCGGAGCCCGAGTCCCGCTCCTACCCCGCTCCCGCAGTGAATCCCTGTATCCCCGGTTCCGCTGTCCCGTGTCCTCCGATCCCTCTGCCCGGCACCGCCGTCCCGACGCTGCGTCCTGCCCGGGACCGGGGGACTGCGAGGTCCCCTCCCCACCGGGTCCCTCTCGAGAGTCGCCTCGGGGGTGCTGGCCGAGGAAGGGCAGCTCTGGTGGGGAGGATGGGCATGGGGAAGCGACTAAGGACGGAGTTTGTCATTTGTCCCCTGTCCGTCTGTCCCCATCCTGCCACCCACCACCGCGGCTCTGCGGGGCTCCCAGGCGGGGTCTTCCTGGCCGCGGTACCCCGGGGAAGGCTCTCTGGGGCTCCGCTCCCGACACAAATTTCTCTCCATCCTGGAGCACCGGAGCTCCGGCCCGGTGGGAGGCAGGATGGGGGCAACGGGCAGGGGCGGCCGGTTGGTGCCCCCCAATCCCTGGGGGTGCCTTTCCCAGCTTTTCCCTGAAAAGAGCTGGTTTGTGTGGTGGGGCCGGGGACAGCAGGGCCTCCAGCCCTGCCCGGTGGGGTCCCTGTCCCACGGCAGCGCCAGCTTGGCGGCAGATGTCCTGGCGGGGGGCAACACTCGGGGTTTCGGCTCTTGTCTTTTCCCCAGAAACGTGTTTTTAGCACCTTGCAGTCAAAACAGACGACTTTTATGAGGAGGGCACGCGTCTCCGGGCACTCCCATGGCGAGCTGCGGCCTCATTTGGTGCTTGCACCCATCTATTGCACAGGCTACTTCTGGGGACATTTGGGTGCTTTCTGCCCAGCATTTGCCCCTTTGTAAGATACCGTCTCCAAATCCTTGGCACTGCCAACAGACAGGATTCTGTACTGGGGGTGCCTCCAGTGACTGGGTCTAATTGAGAGGCCAGAAAAAACCCTGTCACATAAATAGATAGCGCTGGTGGTTCAAAGAGGTTTTCACATGAGTCCAAAGTGAATGGGATAGGGATAGAGAGCCCTTGTCTCCTGAGGCCTCATCTGCCCTCGAGCATCAACACCTGAAAGGGTGAAAGGGGTACTGCCCACCTCTAATTTGGAGTTTATGTTTAACTGCCTGGCGGCACAGCCACCTCACAGGTGAAGCTTTTGAAGTTTCTCTGGTGGATAAAAGGGAAGAGGAGGAGCATGTTAAGACCTTTCTAAAGGTCTCTTGGTGGCACCAACGCCAGCAGTTGAAGCAGACACACCTGGCTGGCACCGATGGGAGCCCCCGCTGTGGCTGCCACCCTTGGACCCTGCAGTGTTGGGTATCCTCAGCTCTTGGGGGCACTGTGGGGACTGGCTGGGGGCTGTGACCCAAAGAAGGGTCCTGGGGCTTGGCAGGGTGACTTCTTTGCGATAGCAACAAACCCAAAGCACCTCCCTTGCCAGTGCAGCCCCAGAAAGTGTGAGTAACTTTTTCACCCATACCTAAAGTACTTCTCATCTGAGAAGACCACAGAGCAGAAAGACTGATGATCCGAAAATATGCACAAACAACTGTTGCTCTTTTGACCCCCAAATCCTTGGTTTGATATGGGAATTGTCTGCAGTTGTGGTTCAGGGTCCTCCCAGACCCCATCGCTTTCCTGGCAGTGCAGGGCAGAGGTGGCTGTGGGGCTCCTGGTTCCTGCTGGACCTGGCAAGACCCCATGATTTGCAGTCAGATCAGTAGGAAAAATCCCAAATAGGTTCTTGTAACAAAGCAGGAATTACACTGTGAGAACTGAGAAAAAGGGTCCACTGAAGGGAAGGAAGAATAAGTTTCTGTGTGGTTGTGCAACACCTCACCTACAAACACACCCAGGCCACTCAATGCTCCACCTCTTAATATAAGCTGGAGTTGTCCCCTCAGCTATGGGTCAGAACTTTTTGTCTGGACCCAAGGAGAGTAATGGGGGTCAGTGCACCCATGCAGCCTCTCTGTTAGGCGGAGTCTGCCAAGGCTCTGACCATCTGTGCCAGTTAGTGACAGCCCTACCTATGCAAATTTTTTACAGTTTTTATCAGTAATTTCCTGCCCTTTGGCTGCTGGGGAACATTTGTGCATCCTTCAGGCTTGGTATTTTATTGCTTGTTGTCCTTGGATGGCAAGGACTGCAAAAAAATGTGGTGGGACAAGACTGGATGGGATGGGTTTGATGCAAATGAAATTACTATAGAGGGATGATGGGTTATTTCTGCAGCAGTGCCAGGTGTGGATGAGAGGTTTTAAACATTGCTTGGCTGTGCTTGGAGCAAAGTTGTATTGGAACTGAAGGGTTTGTACGAATAAGTTTGAAGTTGTGCAGGCAGGGCTGGAGAGGGTTAAGGGAATGGTGAGATCTAATCAGAACTGCTCCCTCATCAGTCTCAGATGAGTGGCCGCGTATAAAACCGGATGAGGAATATCTGTCCATTTACCCGTAATTACTTATTTCCACGCTCACTCCCACAGTCCACACTAGTGATCACAGTTTTCCCACGACAACATCAGGCTCAAAAGTTCTTTGTGCTTCAGGGCGAAGCCAAAGACAGGAGCTCCTGAAAGCTCCTGGTTCCTGTCTGGGATTCCTGCATTTCAGGGTGAGTGGAATCCTCGAACACAGTGTTGTCTCCTGCCCTGGAGAATCTGATGACCTATGAGGTGTCCCACCAAGCCGGTGCTTTGGTGCAGCCTGAGGCCCAAAACTCCAGCAGCTTCACAGTGGTCCTGATCACAATCCCATCCCTGGGTCTAGCAGAGTTTCATGGCTTTTGGGGCTTTTTTTGTCTATCTGGAAAATACTCGGGTAAATGTTTCAGGTTTCAGCCCCAAGCTCCTTCTCTGGACTATCCTGAAGTGAACGTGCCATCTACCTGCTAGAGATGATTCTGTTTCTTTCTGGCTCCGACAGGAGCAGGTGGCTGAGGGCTGTCCCCAGTGGTGTCACCTAGGCTGAGATGTGCTTCTGACATTAAGAGGACAGGCACAGGGTGTCCTGAGACCATATGTGTTTCTATCAGCTCCACAACGCAGTGGCAGGACAAAGGGGCCCTGGGACTGCCAAGCACCTTCTGTCAGAGCAGACAGAGATAGGGCTGCCCTTGGGAGTGGAGACGAGCTCAGCTGCCATCCTCCTATGCCCAGTGCTCATCTGCACAAGGGAGATGGCCCAAGGTGGTGGGAACACGCAGGACTGAGGCAAGAGGGTGTTGGTGCAGATGTGCAAACTGTGAAGCAAAGCTGAGTGCTCAGGAGCTACATTGTGCAGCTGGGCAGAGAGGGCAGTCTCCCTCCTCTGTGGCAGTGGGATGAGAAACCCACCTTTAGTGTGTGGAAAAGCAGGCTGGGGAGGAACTGTGCATCAGTAATCTCCAAGTGCAGCCTTCCCACAGTCCCAAGGACCTCAGGAGGATCCCCCTCAAGCCTCTCATGTGACCTCCATCCAGGGTTTGTCCCATGAGCCAGCAGTTTCCCAGGGCTATAGGTCTGCAGCAGAAGAAAGAAGCAGGATGGCCCCAGAAAGAACCGGGTTTTATCTACTCATGCCCTGCACACCCTGGACATGCAGACACCTGATTTGTCACAGGCTGGGAAAATCTGCCCACCCAATCTGCCCTGCACCTGCTGCTCCTTAACACCAAAAAGGAAGCAATGGGACCCAAGAGCTGCCAAAACACTCAGGAGTGCCCCCAGAAATACTGGTTCCCAAAGTGGCTGTAGGGTTAGGGATGTCTTTTTTTTCCCACTGAACTGTGAAATTGGACTCAAATGGCTTTTTTTTTTTTTTTTTTTTCCCTGATGTGCCATTTGTAAATGAAACAGTAATGCTGGTTTCATATTGACTCTTGTGGTCTTCCCAGCTCTGGTTTCTCAGTGCTGTGTTACCTGTGATGTGAGTCTAGGCCATGGATAGTATGTCTGTCTTGGAGCTAAGGCTTCTGTGGAAAATATAATTCCCTCCTGCTCTTGTCCTAAACTGCAATTTTCAGATGGTTCAAACAGTGGTTTCCTTTGGGACTTTCTTCTGAAACAGCTGCCCTGACTCTCACCCTGACTTCTCTCTTTCTCTCAGCCCATTTTCCTCTTCCCTGTGAACCCTTCCCTGATCTTAGCACTGGGGTTATCAGATGACACTGCAGCCACCCCCACATACCTTGTGCCTGTCCCTACAGTGAAGTGTGGCCCCAGAGCCATCCCACAAGCAGGATGCAGCTGGGAAGAGTATGCATGGAGGTGTCCCGCAGCTCTTCCCATGGGGTTTCTGCTCCTCAAAAAGGTGATGGAACACAGATTATGAGCAACTCATGACCTCTGATGGAAGTGCTTTTGCAGACAAGCCTCTTGAAGCCTGTAGTTTCTTTTCCTTAACTCCTTGTCTCTTCCCTTTAGGAAGAAGAATATCTACAAAACAGTTTGTCTCTCCTTCTTGCTGATCATTACAGTGACGGTGCTGCAGCGTGGAATGGCCCCAAACCAGTTCATGCAGGGCCAGCAGCAGAAAGAACTTCCCCCTTCAGAGCCCTTGAAATCACAGAAGAGAGACAATGCCTTCTCCATCAGCAGCACTTTCTGGAAGACCAAGAAGGAGAAAGCTCCTGTGAAGGAGGAGAGTGTGATGGCAAAGCAAACAAAATCCTGGGATGTCACCACTACCAACTGCTCAGCCAACCAGAACTTCAGCAAGGTGGATTGGTTCAAAGGGCTGGAGCCCAACTTCCAGCAGTTCCTGCTCTATCGGCACTGCCGCTACTTCCCCATGCTGATCAACCACCCAGAGAAGTGCAGCGGGGATGTCTACCTGCTCATCGTGGTCAAGTCCATCATCACGCAGCACGACCGCCGCGAAGCCATCCGGAGGACCTGGGGCCAGGAGAAGGAGGTGGAGGGCAAGAAGATCAGGACACTGTTCTTGCTGGGCACCGCATCCAAGGAGGAGGAGAGAGCCAACCACCAGAAACTGCTAGATTATGAGAACCACATCTATGGGGACATCTTGCAGTGGAATTTCCTGGACAGCTTCTTCAACCTCACCCTCAAAGAGGTCCATTTCCTGAAGTGGGTCGACATCTACTGTGACAACGTCCACTTCATCTTCAAAGGTGATGACGATGTGTTTGTGAGTCCCAGCAATATCCTGGAGTTCCTGGAGGACAAGAAGGAGGGACAGGACCTCTTTGTGGGGGATGTCCTCTACAAGGCCAGGCCAATCCGTAAGAAGGAGAACAAGTACTACATCCCCAGTGCCCTCTACAACAAAAATATCTACCCACCCTATGCAGGGGGTGGGGGCTTCATCATGGATGGAGCCCTGGCCAAGAGGCTGCATAAGGCCTCAGAGACACTGGAGCTGTACCCCATCGATGATGTCTTCCTAGGGATGTGCTTGGAAGTCCTTAAGGTGTCACCTGTTGGGCACGAGGGCTTCAAAACTTTTGGCATTGTGAGAAACAAGAACAGCAAGATGAACAAGGAGCCGTGTTTTTACCGGAGTATGTTGGTGGTTCATAAACTGCTCCCTCCAGAGCTGCTCCAAATGTGGGACTTGGTCCACAGTAACTTGACATGCTCAAGAAAACTCAATGTCCTTTAGCTCTGCCTCTCTGGAGAGCTGGGACTGCAGGAGCTGGGACAACTCTTCCCTGCTTCTGGGGTGGGATGAGCCTCTGCTGGTGGCACACAAATCCTCCAGGGGCACTGCACTCCAGGGTGAGGAGGGCAGAGACACTGTGCTCGTGGACAGAGTTTGAGATACTGTTTGTTCTTGTACTGTATTGTGGTTCGTGTATCTCCAGCTGGGTTGGGGGTTGCTGAAAAAGAGAAAAAGCCCAACAAAACATGACAAGTCTAGCACAAAATGGAGAGAGGGCAAAGAGGTTTGTGGTCTGCTTTAGGTTCTTCCTCCACAGCAGCATGATGAGTGGAGGGATGGAGGGAGGCAGGGAGGGATGTGGCACTGTCATTTTTTGGAGATGTTCAGGGTCTGGCTATCCAGGGAAGCTGCTTCAAGGGAGTTCAGCCAATTACAAGTGCATTGGCCCCTCCCAACTCAAAAATCATGGGATTTTATTTGTTATCTCAAATTTCTCCTCCATGCAAGGTTTCGGTAACATTGACCCTGTGTACATTGGGTTCACCCCTACCAAAGTCCTCTGTGTCCCCATATGCAGCTGGGGAAAGGGGCTCTTCTCTGAGGCTGGCCCTCAACAGCCCTGAGTAGTCCCCATTAGGGTTTCAGCCTGGCAGCTGGGGTATTGGGGTCCTTGTCCCTGTCAGAGTCCTAGGCAATGGTGGCTCCCAGCACCAACTTGGGCTGTGCTTGGCTCCCCAGCCCCTCTGCAGCCTTACTGCACGTGTCCTCAGAGGAATGCACCCAGCTAAAATTCCTCAGGGATTTGTTCCTCCTGGCAGGAAAGAGACTAGGCCAGCTGCCCTTGCCTATGGCCAAGGAAGCAGTGGAGAAAACTGGTGGCCCCCCTTAGAGTGCCCCAGGGATTTCTGTCTTCTGGGACCCTACTTCCTGGGCATCCCAGGGGGTGCTGTGGGGAGACCATCTTCGTGTTGCACAGCTGCCCTTGTGGCTTTGCCTTGCAGGGGACAGCAGCCCCAAAGGCCCTTTGTATGTGGCTGCTTCAGGTTCAGCTCTGGTTTGTCAGCAACTGCAATGCTCCAGGGTAGGTTGGAGATATTGGTTCTGCTCTGCCATGAGGAGCAGGGTCCAAGGGAACAAAGTGAAGGAAAGCTGGTGCTTCACACGTCTGCTTCTCTCAGGGTTGTTGCAGG
This sequence comes from Pycnonotus jocosus, assembly GCA_013400435.1. Taxonomy (NCBI): domain Eukaryota; kingdom Metazoa; phylum Chordata; class Aves; order Passeriformes; family Pycnonotidae; genus Pycnonotus; species Pycnonotus jocosus. The sequence goes on along the minus strand of VWYP01001175.1, from coordinate 74,041 downwards.
GTTGTTCTACAGGCTGAGATGCAGGAGCATGACAGGGAATGGTGTCACAAAACATGGCCTTTTTCCTTTGGGCTGAAAGGGCCATGAGCTCTCGAGGGGTGCCCTGGGTTGGCTGCTTTGGTGGAAACCACCCAACAGAGAGACATGTGGCCACACAAGGGCCACGGATGCTCTCCAGCCACTGACTGCAGGCATGAGCAAAGCCACAGGAATGTGCAAAGCCACACACACTCACACACGTGGTCCCAGGCACAGGGTCTGCACACACGGATGTCCCTGTGTGTAGGGCTGGCATGCCCAGATGTCCCCGCAGGGGGTGGACACACACAGCCACATCCATGGCCCTGACCACGCACAGAGAAACGCACAGAGAAACACGGGCACAGATGCCCTTACTCCCTCTCTGGTGCCAGACATTGAAAGGAAAAAATTTTTGCTACCTCAAAGGTCCCCCTGTGCAGTGCCTTTTTTTTCCCCCTTTCTCTCTTTTTCTTAATGCATTTTGGAAATGGGTCTGTTTCATTTATTCAAAGTATACTGCCCAGGTTAAAAAAAAAAAACTAAAAAAGGGTGTAAACCAGTCAAAAAGGGCACCCACACACCAAGCCACACCACTCTCAAAATGGCCCTGCTCAGATGAGATGCAGATTGATGAGGAGGAAGAGAAAGAGCCAGTGCTGCCCAAGGCTCAGCTGGTGGTGATACTGTGAAACTAGATGTACAATGCAGCAGGTGCCTGGAGCAGCAGGGCAGAGTCCTGACGGCATTTTTCATACCCACTGGGCTTAGGCAGCACACAACTCTTTCCTTTTTCCCCCCTGCCTCCTTCTAACAGGAGTGAGTTCAGAAACACTTTCCAAATCGATACCTCCATAATTTATGTCAGGTACAGTACTTAAGGCTGTACATTTATCCTGGATGCAGGGTCAGCTCTTGCTCTCTGTAGCAATGTGTACAGTGAGCCAGGGCTGTGTGCAGACATCTCTCAGTGTTCTTCACCTGGTGGGACCTGTACAGAGAAACCTTGTAGAATTTGGTGAATATTCTAGTTTCTAAATAAAGGTTAAAAGAAGAAAAAAAACCCTACAAGCGTTCACCTCATTTAATTACTAGTGAGCTTCTGCTGGGAGTGAAACTTAGAAAGGGGCTACAGTGACAAAACTCTTCCTTGGAGAGGGCATCTGGGGGCTGTAGCTGCCCTGTTCCAGTTTGGCACAGCTTCCTTGTGGAGCCTGGAATGGTTACAAGGCTGGTGGGTATTTTCTCTCTTTCAGGCACTCCACCTGAAATAAACTAAACTTCAAACTAAACTTTCAAACTAAACTTCAGAGCCTCCTGGTGCCCTGCAGGGAGGAGCTTCTCATGTCAACCTTTGAGGCAAAAGCCGCCTCAGCAGGGTTGGAAACTCACTGGTTTTGTTCAGCACTCTCTCCTTGTGCTGAAGGAGATGGGCACCTCCTGTCACTGTTACCTTCCCCACAGGAGGACCTTGTTCACTTCCACAGCCAAAGCACCATGACAGGGTAACACAACCCCCTGGTCATGAGGTTTGAACCTGGCTGGGGTGAAGAGAAGGAAAGCCACAGGTGAACCCCTGGGTCTCATCTTGGCGTGTGGGCACCAGGAGGCTGTATCCAGGGCTGGCACCCAGCTGGGTCACTCCCAGAGCAGAGGCCAGCAAAGGGGAACCAGGACATACTATATTTGGCAGGCTGGGCCATCTGTCACTGGGGCTAGCTTTTCCAGGGCACCAAAAATTTTATATGTATGGACAAAATGTAAATGCTGAGTGGATGCATTAATGGATACTCCTGCCCATTCCCTCTCCAGTGTGACCCCACGCTGTCACAGGCCACTGTGTGCCACGTGTCCGGCAGTGGGATTAGGGCCCGTGTGGGGGTGTGGAAGGGGTCAGGCCGAGCGCTCCCCGGGCCGCCCCCTCAGGAATGGCCCCGTCAGGCACGGCGGGAACGACGCGGCGCGCGGGCGGGTGCTGCCCCCTGGCGGCCGCGTCTGCCCCTCCATTTGCCGCCGGGCCGCGGGTGCGACTCCAAAATGGCCGATGGCGAAGACAGCACTCAAACCCAGCTGAAGCGACATCAGACACCAGTGGTTTTAGCCACAAGGAATGGCCTTTTGAAAAGGGCTCGATATTGGGAAGCCAGGGAGAAGTGGCCACAGCAGCATGAATGGCTGCTAAGGCTCAGCAGGGCAGGGAAGGGGGAGCTGACACTGCAAGACTCTAAGCGCAGGAAGGCTCAGCTACACAGCCCTGCTTTATCCACCCACAGGAAGGGCAGCAAGCTTGAGTTTGGTTACAAGTAGGTAGTCACTTATCCCACTTTATGTATTTGCTTCACACTTAGAGGCAAGAGGAGACAATTTGCAATGAAACACAAAAGAAAATGGCTGTAGGAGAAAGAGAGCAACTGAACTGCAGGGCCTTAGTACAAGATCTCATTTACTCTGTTTAAAAAGTAGAAAAGCAATTGGCTAGCAAGCACAATCACAGCATCTTTAGATAAAAAAAAAATTAGTAAAAGATGGTTGTGGTTACAGAGCTTACCTTGGCCATCATAGTCTTCTCCCCTACTTCTTGCTAACACAGCACACATACACTGCGGGGAGCTGACACAGCAAAGCAGGACAGAAGCTGCTGCTCTGACACCAATGACCTTAACCCAAAAAGAAAGGCTACACACAGCAGCCTGTTCCTCACAGCCTGGCTTCATTTAGTAGTGGCAGAGAAGTAACACGAACCAGTTTAGGTCCTTTAATCTGTCCAGGACAGGGTGCTGAAGCACAAATGATAAAACATTCTGCATTTTTACAGCAAAAATGCTACAGAAGTTTATAGGAAAAAAAAAAAATTGTACATGGGTAAAACATTATAAATTCAAGACAACTCACAGACAAGGGGTAAATTCCCACATCTACCACTCTTTGTTTTAAAAAGTTCATTTGAACAGGCAAGCAGTCAAAATGGCTTGCTCTCTCTTCCTTGAAATGAAAATTTTATCTTCCAAGTGGCTCACAGTACTGCTTCGCTTCTTGGAATGTCCTCCGAAGGCTCCGCCAAGATCAAAGGAGAATAAAAACCCCCGGAGTCCTTTCAGATAGTCTTGGAGAGCAGGAGAAGGGAAAGGAAAGAGAAAGTTTATTCAAACTTGATCTTCTTCCCTTGCGGCTTGTGATCTCCACCTCCTCCTCCTCCTCTGCCTCCTCGGAAGCCTCCTCTGCCACCTAGAAAGAGAATTATTGTAAAAACGAGGGTTGCCACTGTAGTATTTATTTTTATATATATATATATATAAATATATATGCACACAAGTACATTACAATGGTTTCTCTATACCACTGCCCTTCCAAACCCATCCCAGCCCAGGACAGAAAAATTCATATCCAGTGCTCTGTGGTAGCCCCACACCATAACCCCAAGAATGGCTTTGGGTTCATTTCTGAGCACAACCCCTCCAAACAGCAACATTTGCTTCCTCTTACCTCCAAATCCACCTCTGCCACCACCTCTGCCACCGAAGCCACCTCTTCCTCCTCGGCCACCTCCTCTGCCACCACGACCACCAAATCCACCGCCACGCTGAAAGTCACCCTTTGGCTTAGCAAAATCGAGGATCACTTTGTTTCCATCTATCTCTCCATCTTCCATGGCTTCTTTAGCTGCTTTGGCATCTTCTGCAGAGCTGAAGTCCACAAACCCAAACCTAGGAAATGAGTTACAAGAGTGAGTCAGTCACCTTCCAGGAGCTGCAGCACCACCTACAGGCTCCTGACAGAAATCCTTTCGGAATCAAACACGAGCACTTCTGCATCGCACAGGATGTGCCACTTGTAGGACAGCAATGGCTCATCACAGTCGATGGAGCCCCACTGTGAATTTGCCAGTACTGAACAGTTAATTTTCTTCTCGTGCGAATCCATCAGCTGCCACGGAGATTTGCTGGCAGGAAGGAGCTCATTGAGAAGAGGTGAGAAGTAAACACATGCAGCCCTCCACCAGTGGACCCAAAGCTCTGCTCTCTGCTCCTACCCTATTTACCAGTTTCAAAGAACCACCCACATGAGCACAAGAAACACCCTGCATTGCAGAGATCAGCTGAAGTGAGGTGCTCTGTAGCACCTGAACCTAGCCCAGGTGATGTTTAACCCACCCTTTAGATGATCCAGTGTCTCTGTCTGTGACGATTCTTGCGCTTATTGAGCCTTCAAATGATTCTCTTAACGTCTCCTCTGTGGTGTCCTCCGAAAGGCCTCTGACAAACAATGTTTTGCTTTGCTCTGTGAAAAGGGAACACATTCAGAAGTCATTCAGCCTGAGCAAGGCAACCTTTAGCTTCATAACATCACATCGAGCTTGCATTACTGTCTCCCAAAACAGCTCTCAGGGATTAAGGGGTTGTTTTCAAGGAACAGTTCAAGCACCTGAAGTCCATGAAAACTTTTTATGGACTGCAGTTAGAGCCTGACATCAAAGAATTTCCATCAGCCAACCTGATACTGCCAAATTAAGTTTGCCCTGCTCCCTTTTTAAAATAGATGCTTGCACCTTATCAACAGTGATAATAACTGTACAAACACTGCTGGATCAGCACTTGACTATCTAGAGGAATTTGACAACAGTTTCATCAGCATTTCAGATAATCAGTCATCATATCCAGCACACTTGCTTCCAATGTTTGGCATGTTTTTGGTTTTATTTAAGCAGCCCCATATTTGCCTGGATGGTGCCCTCCTGCCACAGCTGGAAATCAAACATGAAACACTTACGATTGAATCCTCCTCCTCCCCCTCGTGCATTTGTGTTCCCTTTCTGCCATGATGGTGAACTGAATTCCAGTCTGATTGTTCTGCCTTCGATCTCTGTGTTGTTACAGGAATTCAATGCCTCTCTGGCATCCTCAGCTGTGGCGAAATCTACAAATGCATACCTGTGTGGAGAAGAAGAAGATTCCAGTCAGCCTGAGAGCAACAAGGATTCCTGGAGGCAAGTCATTTGCAGTGCCAGCCTGGGGGTCCAAAGAAAGGCACAACATACCCTTTAGGCCTGCCCTGGTTGTTCTGTGGCACCTTGATGGAAGAAGCTTTCTTAAACACTTCTTGGAGACTCTCTTCTGTAGCAGCATATGAGAGGTTGTTGACAATTAGGGTCTTCGACTCTCCTATGGGGAAAAGCCAGTGCTGTTAAGTCCAAGTCTGGAGAAGGAGAGCTCTCTTCCTCTAGTAACTACTCTGCCAAGGTGTATGAATACTTGTTGCCCTTTCCTGACCTCAAAGTGAGGCACAAAGCCAAATCCAAACTTGTTTCATTCACTGAGACCAGCTGGCCCCCCTTGTCTGAAACATGCAGTTAAGATATAAAATGCGATGGATGCAGAACACAAGTCAGGCAAGAAGTCTGGTATCTTAATTTTCTTGCAGTATGCAAAGTTGCCATACCCCCAGGAACTTCTGAAGCAAGTGGAAATGAATCCTGAATGTCACCTGTATGCATGTTATCAGTATGGAAAGTACCTTTCTGATGTTCTTGCTGGCTCTTCTCACCAGTAAAATCAATGACCACAGCACGACCCTCAATTTCTGTGCCCTGCTTCTCCTCCAGAGCTTTGTTTGCTTCAGCTTCTGTTTTAAATTCAACGTAGGCCATCCTACAGCACAGAAAAGAATATAAGCAAATGCCTCCTTCCAGGAATGATGAAGTTTGCAAATGGGAGGCGGGGAACAGACATAAAAGAAAAATGCTACAAAAACTAGAACAACTAATGCAGCAGGTTCCTTAAGGCAGCCAAAGGACATGTAAGCTTATCAGAATATGCCAAGAGCTAAAGGAACAGCAAACGCAACAGTCCTTTTTAGCTACACACCCTTTGCTGCTCCCGTCCTTGTTCATCACTATCCGCACTTCCATCGCATTTTCAAACACCTCCTTGATTTCATCCTCGGTTATGCGGTAAGGCAGGTTCTTCAAAAACAGCGTTCTGGCATCTCTCTCTGCAAAGACAAAGTTACTTTCAGGTTACCAACTAAAAATTCCTCCTCATCCACACTGCCAGTTCAGTGAGACTCAGTAAGTTGATCCAGCAGGCATGCACGTTATCAGAAGTTGCAAAAGCAACTGCAACAAAAGTTAATAAAACTACTGTACTTTTCTTAAGGGCATCAAGTTCAAAAAACAGGTTCTAAAACATTTCTGCCTCAGCCCCCCAATATGCACTATTTCTTGGGATCACATTTGCAGATATTCGAGTCTGAACTGGCGTATCTGTATGCTAGCATTTTTTTAAGTATAGGGCCATACCTTTCTTGTTTTCTTTCATAGTTTCCTTGCTCTTCGCTTTTTCTAGTTTGACTTCTGAACCCATTAACTTCTTTCCATTCATTTGGAGAGCTTTATCCAGATCCTCAGCAGAGGAGAAGTCCACATAGCCGAACCGCCTGAAAGAACAGCATCCTTGAGATCTCAGCTGACCCATCTCTGGCAGCAGAGACCATAAGCAGAAACCCAACGCCAGAGATGTCCCCACTGGTCGAGTTCCAGGCAAAGTTAAATCTTCATCATTACCAAGCAACCACCCCAGCACCCTAACGAGAACCAGCACCAGCACACTTGCATCCCTCTGAACAAACTAGTGCAAATAAGAAGCAAAATTTTACTGATGAACTCACTTGGAAGCACCAATTCTGACATCTAAAACTTCAATATTCTTCTTCCCAAAGAATTCTCTGAGGCCAGTCTTCAGCTCTTCAAACTCCTTGGTGCAGACCAAATTTCCAACAAACACAGAGAAAGCTGATGTGGGCCCTTTGAATGAGAAAATAATAAAGTGGGTTTTTTTAAGGCAGCTTTTAAAATTGGGAGCCAGACTCCAGACTGCGTTAGCACATCAGTTTTTGCTCAAAAGTAACATCATATTTCAGTATTAAGTCCCTTATAATCATCATTTGTGCTGGGAAACCCCACCCCTGACATTCTGGACCTTTACAGTTACATTCCTCATGCAACAGAGTCCAATCACAGTCCACCAAACAAGTATCATTTGATGACCTTACACGACTTACCATCGGTTTTCTTTTTCTTGGGCTCTGGTGCACTTTTATTGGCCATTTCTTTCTTCCTCTTTCCAGGTGCTTCCTTGACAGGTTCTGTGACAGAAAACAAAACAACACTGAAAAATACAGAACTTTTCCTGCATTGGATCAACACAGGAGCATTAATCTTTACACCAGTCATACGCAAGACCTTCTCCTGTCATTCAGCAGCTGCTCCTCAGCACAAAGACCATTACAGCACAACATTTTTGCTCAGTCATCTTTCCTGTTAATAAAGAATTATGGTCTCAAAAACAATGAAACTCACTTTCATCCTCACTTTCCTCCTCAGCATCCTCTTCATCCTCCTCCTCTTCATCATCATCCTCATCATCATCCTCCTCATCGTCATCCTCATCCTCAGATTCTGCTGCCTTGGCTTTCACTGGTGCAGCCTTGGCTGGAGTGGTTTTCTTCACTGGAACAGGGGCTGTGTCCATGGCTTCATCTTCAGACTCTGAAACAAGATGAGCACAGTATTCAGACAGTTCCATGTTAAGCTCCTTTTGAAACTAAGAGAACAAAATGCTATTAGGCAAAATATTTCTCATGCCACTTTAAGTTTCTATGTTCTCAGGAAAAGAGTTTAATACAGTTTATTTTCTCAAAAGTTTTCTCTCTACCTCGAGTTTTACCACATTAAAAAAAAACACCCCAATATCTGTTTACCAATAGTAAGTTTTACTAACAATAGGGAAATTACCATCCATTCAGCAACACGGACAACAGAAATGAGATAAAACCAGCTGAGCACACACTGCATCAGTCCCGTAATCCATTTAGTTACCTCCCTCCCCCAACTCCCTGTGTTTAATAATAAACATACCATCATCTTCTTCATCATCCTCATCATCATCATCTTCATCCTCCTCCTCCTCAGACTCCTGCTTTGCTGGCACAGCTGCAGGCTTTTTGGCTGGTACTGCTGCAGGTTTTTTGGCTGCAGGCTTCACAGGCATTGGTGGTTCCTCTTCCTTATCTGCACCAACAGTAAAACAAGTCTTTACTACTAAGGTTCAGTGGATGACTAGTATAGGTAAAAAGTACTTAGAGCTTCCCAAAATTTTGTCCAAAAGTTCAGGAAAGAGCAATCAAAAAACTAGGACATGCTTTACAGGCTGTGTGTAAGGCAGCTGCAGCCCAAGCTCTACTCCAACCTTCACCTATTGCCCACCTCTCATTTGAAACTCCACTTAAATCACTCATCACCCACCCCAAGTATTAAAGTATTAAAACCATACAAATCTAATTCCAAAGGTACTCATATTTAATGACTTGATTGAACCAGCTTTAGTCAATGCATATTTCAAAAGTAACTTACCAGAATCTTCTTCATCATCCTCCTCCTCATCATCATCATCTTCGTCATCATCTTCATCGTCTTCTTCACTCTCCTCCTTCTTGGCATTCTTTCCATTTTTTGCTCCTTTGATTGGGACAGCAGCCTTTTTAGGAGTTGGAGCAACAGCCTTTTTGGGCTGTGGAGTAGCCACAACCTTCTTTGCAGGTGTAACTGCCTTTTTTGCAGGAGTAGCAACTTTTTTTGCAGGAGTTGCAGCCTTCTTGGCTGGTGTAACAGCAACTTTTTGTGATTTCTTCGGAGGGATCATCTGAAAGACACATTAGTGTAAGACTCACACTGGCCTGTTTCAGCTACCATTACTTCACTATCAGACAAAGATATGGCAACTGAAATCTAAAGCATATCCTTCTGACAGTTTCTGCTAAGTTACCTCAAATGCCCACCCTGATGAATCAATAAAGGTCAAACCCAGCTGTTCCATGCTTTTAAGAGCCTACTTATGGAATATCAAAGCATCTCTAAATTCCCTGGTCCTGACCAAAGATCAGTGATGTCTAATAGCATTTCAACATCTTGGAATTTTCACACTTGCACATTATCTGCACGTGACAAATCTCATGTTACTAGAGTAATTAAGTACCCACTTGCTTATCAGATTTAGGATAGTTTTGAGACACCAGCAGTACTTCCAAAAGCCTGGAAGTACCGACTTAGCAGTTACGCTAATTTTTCTCATCCTGCTTTGGCTTAATAAAATCCAGTTTATTCTTTAGCCACAGTTTAGTGAGGAACACCGACCGTTTATTAATGTCCTGTTACAGTGTAACCCACAACCCTCATGACACTTCTGTAACACGTGCATCCTTTAGACTCCATCTTTAGATCAATCACCTCTTCTCCACTGCTTTCCTCTAGGTCAGAGGACTCTTCTTCCTCACTTTCCTCGAACTTTTTCGGGGGAGGAGCCATTTTTTTCTGTTTAACCTGATTCTTCGGGGTCTGAAAGAGAGTGCGAGCAGCATGTTTAGCTCCCGTGTTCACCCGGGCCGCCTGGGAGCGCTCGGTCCGCCGGGCAATTTTCCCCACCACGTGGCCGCCCTCCGGCCCTCGCGGCGCTCAAGGGGCCGCCCGGGGGTGGCGGGGTCGCGCCCGCCGGTGTGCGGGGCCT
>VWYP01001175.1:24065-63876 GCA_013400435.1 Pycnonotus jocosus | reverse complement strand
TGCGATCAGCCAATCGGAGGGCGCGTTACAGCCCCTGGGCCGTGCGGCGGGGGGCTAGCGCAGGGGACGCACCGCCGGCCCGGGAGGACTCGGCCTCAGCCAATGGGACAGAGGCAGCTCGGCGCCTGCGCGCTGATTGGGCGGCGGAGCCGGGCCAAAGGAGAGCACGTGGCGGGCGGCGGCCACGTGGTGGGGCCGGGCGGGGGTCCCGGGGGTCTCGCAGGTGCCGGGACCGGGAGAGGCGCTGCCATTGCCCGGCAGTCCCGGCTGTCCCGGCCGGGCCCTGCGGCTGCTCGGCGCCCGGCGTGGAACTCTGCCCCAGCATGCTTTTGCCTTCGGCTTTGGGACTGGTTCGCCCCAGCGCTGTCTCTGCCCCAGTGCTGTCTCTGCCACCCACTTCAGCTTCGCCCCGCATCGCCGCCCCGACCCTCGGGAGGCGGTAAGCACTCGTGGACAGCTTGAAGAAGTATCTTAGGAATCATAGAGTCACTGTGCTGCTGCTGAGGTTGCAGTTGACACAGGAGCACTGTGCAATTGGCACCCTCCACTGCTTCAGGCTGGGAGAAAAAGCCCAAAGTGGAAGAAAAAAATAAGCCGGTGCTTGCCTGATGGATGCTTTTGAGTTCAGTGGCAGCGAGAAGACACCGCCTTTCTCCCTGTGGAGTTTTTCCCCGGTGGCTATAAAGTCGGGGTAGAAATGACCCCAGGGCAGAATCAGCACCCCTCTTTCACTTTCAGGGCTGAGTGCTGCCTTGTCCCTACCTGACACAAAGTGGCCTCTAGTGCTGGGGTTTCCACACAGCTTTACATCCGTTACCACTTCAAACTGGGCATTCAGCCAGTTCCTGGGGGCTCCTGACTCAGGCATGGGTGAATGCCTTTCCAAGGCCTACTTGAGATAAGCACCTGACTTGGGGAACAGGAGATCCTAGTGAGTCCTAGAATAAAAATGCAGACTCTCAATGAATGCTAACCTGCACGGCCCTGATGCCCTTGAAGGGACACCTCAGGATTGTTCAGTGCCACTGAAGTGAAGGACATGCTGTGGGTGAGGCAATATACCTGGCTGCCAGGCTATCCCAGTATCTCTTTCTCTTCTGCTGGGTAAGGAGAGGCAGTTTCCAGGCAAACTGAGCCATAGCTAGGGGAACTTGCACACTGAGAGGTGATGGGTTCAATCAGCCTCTCCAGGAGTAAGCCAAGGCTGTGGAGAGCCTGCCAACATCAGCCAGTATGGGAGGGAAGGAGGTGGAACAGCTGGGACTGCCCATGTCCCAGCTCTGGTCACATACATGCAGGCAGATGGAGATCCCACTTGGGAAAGCCCCTTGTGTAGGGCAGCTGGACTCTGCCTGTGAAATACCAATATCTGGCGTGTGTCCCACTGTGTGCTGCAGGAGCTGTCCCCAAATGGGGACACTGCATGGGGGAAGAAGTGACACAGACCAAGTGTGGCCCAAGGGGATGCAGAGTGATGGAATGGAGGACAGAGAGACCTGAAAGTGATTTTTAACTGTCTGAAGCAAGAGCTGATTGCACTTTCCTCACCATGCATATAAGTGCAACGAAATCGTGTACCATGATTGCCTGAACAGCTCTGTTGCCTGTGCTGGGGCTGGCCCTGGTTCCTCTCCGTGCTGTGGGAGGCTGGCTTGCCATGAGAAAGGTACAACTGTTGCTTCAGCCAGGGGCAGTTTTGGCAGCTGGGACACTGCATGTGTCCAATAACAGTGCCAGCAGTGGGATCTGCAAAGGGCTGGGCTGGCAGCTGGCCAATCTTGGTTCCCAACCCTGGCAGGGGACTTCTCAGTATTGCCTGTGTTCTGTCTCTTTCCTCAGCAGTGTTTTGGAAGGTTGTCCTTGCCTCTGGCATCTCGGAGGCTGCAGCAGAAACCAGCGTTTGGGGAAAGGAACACAGCACCCTGTGAGAGGAGTGAGAGCCAGCACTGCCCACAGGGCTGTGTAAATCCATGCTCCGTGTCAATCCATGCACTGTGTTAATCTATGCCCTGTATCAATCCATGCATTGTGTTAATCCACGCACTGTGTTAATCCATGCTCTTTATCAATCCATGCTCTGTGTCAATCCGTGCTCCATGTCAATCCGTGCTCCATGTCAATCCATGCACTGTGTCAATCCATGCTCCATGTCAATCTATGCTCTGTATCAATCCATGCACTGTGTTAATCCATGTTCCGTGTCAATCCATGCTCCACGTCAGTCCATGCACTCTGTTAATCCATGCTCCATGTCAATCCATGCTCCACGTCAATCCATGCTCCATGTCAATCCATGCACTCTGTTAATCCATGCTCCGTGTCAATCCATGCTCTATATCAATCCATGCACTCTGTTAATCCATGCTCCATATCAATCCATGCTCTGTATCAATCCATGCACTCTGTTAACCCATGCTCCATGTCAATCCCTGTACTGTGTTATCCACGCACCATTGAGCAGGTCTGGATATGGCCCAACTCTGCCAGCTGCTGTTATGGCCAAAAAGGGCCCAGGATGCTGCAGGGAAGAAAGTAACCAGGACATTGCAGATGCCAATGTTTCAGCTGGGCTGTTCCCTATATCCCATGTGTGGCCAGGATTTCCAGTCAGCCCTAGCAGTGGGCAGGAGAACAGACACTTGCCAGAATGGAGCAAGGCCAGCCTTTTTCTGGGACACACTACATTGCAGGGCTGTCCCTGTGGCAAAGAGCAGCCCAGCTCCTCTGCAGGCAGCTCCAGGAATTTCAAGGCCAAAGGAAGTCTCAGAGAAGCATCAGTGAGAAGGGTAATTTGGCCAAAAGAGCAGGTTTAACAGCTCTATTTGTGCAGTAAGTACTTTAGGTCCTTTTATGGCTGTCTCTTGCTGTAGCATGTCTGTGGCTTGGGAGTGTTGATCTAATTCCACAGTTAAAGGGAATTTAGCTGGTTCAGTGGAGACCCCAGGAGGGATTTGCCTTGGATTCTCAGTTTCTGGCATAGCAGACGCTCACCCCTGCGTTTTTCCCAAGCCCTGCAGCTCTGGGAACATCTTACCCGGCTGCTCCTGCCCAGAGCTGGGGGAAAACTAGGCTGCGAGGCAAACGCGGCTACCCAAAAGCCAGCAAAATTGAGTGGCCAGCTCGAGGGGGAACCCCGCAGGAATCACAGATGAGGTGAGTGAGTGTCCCCATATGCCCTGCTCAGGCTGTGCCCGGTCGCGGCTCCGTGTTTCCACTAGATGGTGACAAAAGGCTGCCTGTCCCGAGTGAGAGCCCGCGGGGACACCCGGCTCCCCAAAACGCGCTTCCCTGGGGGCAGCTGAGCGGAACATCCCGCCCTGCCTCCTTCGTAGCTCCCGGGACATCCCGGGACGCATCTGATACTCGCCGGATATAAGCAGCAGCCAAGTGTAGTTGGGAGAGAAGTTTTACCTGTGGCTGGTGCAGGCGTCTGCTGCCAAAACATTGTCAGAGATCTCCAGCAAACATCCAGTGGATGCAAGGGGGAAACCAGCTAGAAAAGCAATCAAACATGTCCCTGAGTGCCTAGCCTGACATCACCTGCTATGTGGTCTGAGCAGTGGCCTGATGTGTATGGCATGGCAAAGGTGACAGCAAAAAGAAACAAAAAACCACTATAAAAGCAAATTTATCAATCCCAGGTCTAGGTGCTGCTCAAAGCCTCTTGAATAACCTCATGTCTCACCTTTTGCCCCCTTGGTGCCCACCTCACCCCATCATGCTACTCCTATGCCAGCAGGCACCACAGCTGATGGATGGTGACCCAGCAGCACTAGGCTCTCAGGGCTTGTCCTCTCTCTTCCCAACTGCACAATTCCCCAGGCCCTGATTAATGCAGGACAGCAAATGAGATGGGACTGTGTAGTAGTCTAATTAAGTCTTTTTTTTCATTATCCCCCTGTCTGTGCCAAAAGGAGAGTCCTCAAGGATGATGAGTATGAAGTGGGTGCAGGGCTTGCTGTGACAAATGGCACTTAATTCAAGTAGCCACAGAAAAGTGCACGTCCTCTGCCTTGAAATGGGCAGCTCGGGACACGGTGGCCTGCAGAGATGAAATTCAACAGTGCCTGGCAGAGTATGGGATTTCTTCTCTGGGAAGCATCCTTTCTTGAGGTGGGATGCTGCAGGAATTGGCATGGGCCCCTGGAGCCAGGCATACCCATTGTCACTCTGGCAGATGCTGTAACCCAGTGCATCCTTGTGCCATTTCCTGACTCTCACAGGGAGTTTTGTACATGCAGATTTAGTCTCTACATGACCTCCAAGTATTCCTTGTAGTGATCATTTCTGGTACACTGCAGGGGAAAAGGGGGTTTCTATTTCCAGAAGGAGCCAATTCCCTTAAAATGTCCCCTCTGGCAGGCCAGTTCCTCTCCCCAGCACCCCTTGCCTGGAGCTGGCAGGAGGATCTTTTGGTTTGCCTGTGAGCCCCCAGCAAGCCCACACAGCCACCCAGAGCCTCCTAGCCAGGTGCACTCCCCTCTGGATCTGCTCAGCAGGAGAACAAGTGCAGCTCTAATGAAAAAGGATGTGTGAGAGAAAAATTGAGACCAGAAGAGGACTTGCAGTAGGTGTGAGATAAAGACAAACTGGGACTGGGAGATGTGGAGCAATTTAGGTGGTGAGAGAAGACCTTGGGAACACCCTTCTCTCTCCATTGGAGTAACTTGAGAAACTCCAAGTGGAGGAAGTCAGTGAGATGGGAATAGGCAGGCATTTTGAAGCAATACATGCAAATCTTTTATAACCCAGGGGAAGTCAGTCTGGAGAGAAGCTACAGGTGATCCCAGTTCAGCAATGCCAGGCCAGCAGCCAGAGCACGTCACAGTCCCATGCAACTGCACATCTTCCTGCATCGCCCTGCAGCATTTGGGAAGGCTTTCCAGGACCTTCATGGACACAGCCCAGAGGGGGAAGCTCCTCTTTGCATGGGCATTTCTGTGCATCCTACTCATCTCCCAGAGCTGTGGCAATAGGGAATAGGATCCAGACAAGCACTGGGTCTCCAGGGATGACTGTCAAGACATCCAAGTAAAGCATCTGCACACTTGTAGCTCAGCACATCTGCCCCTTGGTAGAGCCCCACAGAGCAGTGACCTGGGGCTTTGTCTCTGTTTGTTCACATTTTACCTGCTGGAAGCTCCCTCTGCTCCCAGGCCTGTGTTGGGCTATTTCCACTTCACAGCAGCTCCCGGGCACAAGGCCAGTGGAAGGCAGACGCTCTGCCTGGAACAAACCCAAACCAGGGGATTTTTTTTCTTTTTTTTTTTCCTTCTCAATCGGTTAAAAAAAAAAAGATTCTTTTTTGAGTTCAAACTGGAAAAGCAGGAGTCTCTCCACTCCCCGATAAGGTCACCAGTTTAGTCCCTATATGGACCGTTCACTTAATTATTGAACTCAATTATCCTTGTGGGTCCTTTCCAACTCAGAGGGTTCTGTGATATCAAAGTTTATTTTTGTGTTTGTGGCTGAGTGAGGGGTTGAGCTCATCCCTGCTTGGGAGCCACATGCACCCATCACTCAGCAAGGGCAGTGAGCTGCATGGCATGGTGAACCTGGGGCTGCCCTGTGTCCTTACCTCTAGGAGCAGAACAAAGCCAAATAACACCAAGGAGAGCAGAGCCACACACACACACACACACACACACACACACGTGTCCCCAGTATAACATGTCCCAGCCCCTGCCAGGGAGCAAGAGCCAAAACTGCTCTAGGAAACAGGAATCAGTGCCAGTGGGAAGTGCTGTCTGGCTTCTTAAGCTCAGTGGGAAATGTTCTATCGTTGCCCCAGAGAGCTTTTATCCCATGTTTTCCCAACTGAAGTTGCCCCCTGAGCCCCATCCATGCAGTTTGCAAAGCCCCTGTCCCAGCTTGCTTCTGTGAGGGAACAGCCACCCCAAGGGGTCTCAAGCTTTCATGGTCCAGCTATGGGATGAGCTTTTTGGAAAGGGTTACCTTGCACTTGACTGTTCCTGCAGAGATGAAGTGACCTGGGCAGGTGTCAAGGTGGACAAACCGTCTGTGACCCTGAGAGAGGTCAGAGCTAGGGCATCAGGGAGACTGAGCCCATCCAGATTTCACCATGCATCTGCCCCCCTGCAACAAGCTCCATCAAAAGGAGGTTAAAACTAAGAGCTGAAGGTACTTTTCCAGGCCAGACCACTCTCAGGCTGTTTGTGCCTCAGCTCAGCAGCACACTGGGTTGTTTCTCTTACCAGCTCTCACCACAGAAATTCCCGCTTGCAGGATGTGAGATGAAACCACTGCTCTGAAACTTCCCACGACCATAGTTAAAAATAAGACTCAGAGCAATAATTTCCCCACTGTTGGTGCCTCAGACCTGAAAAACCTAGTCCTGAATGACCCAGTGGTGTCTCATTTAGCTGGGCGAGCCGTGATCATGATGTCTGCATCTTGGGAGGGAGGAGAGAACATGGTTTCTTGGGGAAAAGCCCTCTCCTTCCCATCCTGTACAAGCCATCAGCTCATCTCCCTGTGTACCAAATGGCAGAGGAAGCTTACAGCAGACTGAAAATTGCACTGAAAATTACACTGCATCTCTCCTGCTTGGTTTTAATTGTAGGGCAAAGAAAGAAGTCCACCGATTCATCCCGCTGGGTAATTAAATGCTTAATGCTATTGACTATAAAGACATTATGGTCCAGCAGTCCAACACTAATGCATTAATAATCACTTATATCATGGCAAGGAAGGAGCACGAGCTGCTCCTGAGGAACACGATAGTTAACGTGGGATGGGAGCACGCAGTGAAAAACCTCAGGGCTGAATTAATGCCCTGACAGACAACCTGCAGGAGTGAGAGCTTATCCCAGGGAGCAGGGGAACAGGGAAGGGCTACAGGGACCATGGAGGAGGGGGCAGCCCCTACCCCAGGGAAGCCCCCCTGGCCATGGCAGTGGGAGGGGAGTCTGGGCTCTGAGCATCAGTGCTGCCCCCAGCACAGCTCTAGGATGTTGTCAGCCATGGGATCAGGAAGATGAATCTGAGCAGTACAACCCTCTTATAACAAGCCATGGCAAAGGCATGAGGATGTCTGCCCACCTCCTGCCGGTCTCTACATTCCCAATAATTAGCCGTCTGCTTTAGCGTATTTATTATGCACATGATGTGGAGCACAGGGCAGAGCCTACACATTGCCTGGGATTAAGCACATCAAAGTGAGCTGAATGAGCACTGCTCCAAGCTGGAGAGGCCGATTTGCTTGCTGGGAGAAGCAGAGCCAACCCTCAGAACATGGTGTGCTGGTGGCTGCTGCACAGTTCCTGAAGGGGGTCTCACCCCATGAACGATGGAGGCTGCACTGCCTCCCACCTGCAGGGACCTCAGAACCCAGCACATGGCAGGAATCCCATGTTCCCTGGACAAGGGGGATGCTCAAGGGCCATTTCTAGAAGATGGAGGAAGGAAGGACCTGCAGCATCACGGGGAGAGAAACCCTTTTCAAGACCATCCTGTGCTGAGTTCTTTTCCACCTCCCCAGGGTCGAGGCATTGCCCCTCCAGCCATGGCACGCTGGGTTACCCCACCTGCAACCACTTCAGGGACAGAGCAGACACAGCCTAAAAAGCCACCAGAGGCAAAATTTCCACCTAAGCTTTCAAACCCATGTCAACGACCCCCTGCCCAAGGATAAGGGGAGCCCACAGAGCCCTTCCTGACCTCCAGCATGAAAACCAAAAGCACTTGCAATTTTCTCTGAGCAAATCCAAGTACAGATCATGCTGTCAAACCTTTATTTGATTTGTTTTTCTGGTGGCTCTGCACTGTTTGCCTTCATTACTTTCTCTGCCCTGTGCCATAGTCCAATAATGCAGCATCTCCCCAATAAAAGGTCCATGAATATAATTTACAAGTAGTTGGCACCTTATGTCTTGTCTGGGAGGGCAGGCTCCCTGGGTACACTGCCAATTGGAAAAAGTGTGGATTTTACAGTCATTCTCGGTGGGGTAAATAACCTCTGAGCAATGTTTGTAGCTTGATTTATCTTCGTGAGGTTGCAATTCTCCCAAACATTTGATTCATGGCTTGAAACTGAACCTCTTTATATTTCTTTACAGAGTCTTAAAAAAAAAAAAAAGTCTGGAAAGAAAGAGAAGGGAAGGTGCTTGCTTACAGCCCCAGGGATGAGGAAGAAGGCGCCTCTGGTGCTTGGATATACCTGAAGGGAACACTGACCCAGGGGAGAAGGAGCACTGGTGCTCCCAGTGTCCCACCTCCTCAGGAGAGGCAGCCCTGACTGGGTGAGCTGCTGCATTTACTCAAAAAAAGCCTTTCTGAGGCTGAGAACACACACCTATGTTGGTACATATATGTGTATAACAGCCTCAGTGAGGGTTTGTTATTAGGAAAGATTTATTTCCTGAGGATGCTGTGTGAGGGTAAGGGAACACATTGCTGTGTCTCCACACTCCTTTGCTCTGAGGCTTCGGGATGTGCCTGTGCAGCATGGGCAGAGGTTGGGGGCTGTGCTCTGGAGCAGTGCTTGCTCTGCACCCTTTTTCAGGAGCAGAATGAATCATCACCACTATGGGTGCCAAACCCTGCACCCTCCGGGCTGGGAGCCTCGTGCCTAAACTTGCTGAAATTGGTGCAGGTGGCATCACCCTGTGCCTCTGGGCTGAGGAGTGCCCAGACCGGTCCTGCTGCCTTGCTGGGGCTCATCCTGTGCCTGCATCCTCCTGGCTCCAGGTATCACTCCAGGTTAAACAGCTCCTCCACACAAAGTGCTTCCTCCTGCAGGGCCAGCATTGCCCAGGTGAAGGTGATAAAAGATCCCCAGTGGATGAGCCACAGCCTGAGAGGGAGCAAACCTGTTTGCAAAAGGAGATCTCACTGAGAGAAAGGTCCAGAAGAAAAAGGAGAAATTTAAGGGAAAGTCTAAACATTTCCAGCCACAATGGTGCCAGAGTTCTCTATTTTAATGGGTTGTCTTTGGCCCCATCACACTGTGGGTGAAGGCTGCCTGTGCAGAGAGGAGAAAGGCAGTTTCTGTCCAGGGCTGCCCTAGGCCCTCAGGAGCACCTGCATGAGGCTTAACACACAGCTTGGTCTCACCAACCATCTCCTGCCAAAGCCTTGGCCAAAGAAACAGGCTGGGGCAATTGAAAAGCTCCTGCAGACCGGCCAAGTGTAGGGGACCAAGAGCTGTTCCCGCTTCTAACACGGAAAGGGGAGATGAGTGCATCCCCAGGTGCTTGCCCTGACACCAGCTTTGTTGGAAAACCAGCTAAAGGCAAACCCAGGTGAATCTAAAGGAGCACTGAGCTGTTACTTGTATTGTCATGACTGCAGGATTAGTGCAGCCTGAGCTTCACCCTCTATTGAAATGCACCCTGTATTGAAAGGTGCATTTAGCACAGAAATGACTGGAGGGTGCAGAAATGCACCAAGCAGGAATAGTCACACTTAACTTACTCTTATTGAGCCATCTCTCTTTTGCCCAGTGCCTCAGACCAAAGAACCAAATCAGGACCCGTTTTTCTGCCTCTGCTGCCCTTGCTTTCACCTGCAGAAAGGAGATTCTGCTCCTGCCACCACTGAGTCTGCAGCAAAGGCAGTGAACAGGAGGATTCAGAGGTACAGCAGCAGCCTGGAGGCTCACAGCAAAATGCCTGATTGTTTTCTGGAGAAAAAAGTTAAACACTTCTCTTGTGGGATAAGCCTGGTTTTGTGGGGCACAGAGTAGTCTCTTGGAAGAGGGAAAATTAGAGCAGAAGGTCCTGAAGATGCCAACAAGTGCTCTCTGGCCACATCACACTCATGAGTGTCCCAGCTGCCAAAAGCAGTTACTGTGGGGTGACCTGTGAATCCACACCCTCTGGTGCTGCAGCACAGGAGGGGACCTGCCCTCACCAGCAAGGAGGGGACACAGCTGAAGCAAGTCCCTTGGCAGAGCAGGACTGCAGTGGGACCATGTGTCCCTGCAGTCTGTGCTTGGAGATGCTCTGGCTCCCTCTGGGTATTAAATTGAAAGGATATCAGATTGCTTGGCTTGGTCTTTCCTGTGGTTTTAAATTGTTTTCCCAATTCCTGGCTCGAGCACAGTGACCAAAGTCATCACTGTGACAGAAAAGCTGAGTGCTGGGACATCATGAATGAGGTTGAAGATCCCCAAACCTGTTTCTAGTAGGTTTGGAGAGGGAACCACGGATGATGCAGTGTGCCTCACTGCTGACCCCAGCCTGTCCCAACAACACTCCTGCAGAATAAATGCAAATGGGTGCTTTTCAGTCCAATTATCAACACTTACTGTGTTTTCTTTCTTTTAGCTTTTTTGCTGCTGTATGCCTAATTCGACCATCCTTAACTGAATCAGCAGAAATGCATCTTCTCTATCTCCCTTCTTCCATGGGAAGGGCCTGAAGGAGTCCTCACCCAGCCCTCATCTTGCAGATGATGCTTGGGCACAGCGCTTGCTGTTGTGTTTCAGGTTCCTGGCAGATGGACTCACCGCCTGTCAGTTGGGATTGCCACAGAAAAATCAGAACAAAACCCAGCTCAGACCATTTGCTTTTCCATCTGTGCAAGGCGGTTGTTTGAATCAGAGCTGGTAGAGAGGTTTGGAGCTGACACCAGAATAAGTTTGGAGAAGTGAAGAGCTGCAGAGAGATGTGGATCTTCCTTTAGCCAGAGCAGAAATCACTAGAAAACACCAGAGCAGCAAAGAGCTCACAAACCACGATGCAATAAGTCAGCTGGAGCCTGGCATTGCTAACAGGCTCCCAGGATGGCTTGGGGCTGTAGGTGTGGGAGAGGAGAGCAGAGCAGAGCAGACAGCAGCAATATCCTCCCTGCTCCTTATTAATACAGCGGTGAGGCTTGATGGGTCTCCTAAATTATAATGTCTTTCTTGTCATTAACTTGATTTCTTTCTGGTGACAGCAGCAGCAAATTGGTCCCAGCTGTTCTGAGCAAGGGATGACAAATTAAAAGGGATTAAACAAGCCAAGTGTTGGAGGGGTTGGTGATTAAATGAGGGGGTGCTTTGGGCCAGAGATGGCCAAGGAGGCATGGCATGGCATGGCATGGCATGGCATGGCATGGCATGGGTGTAGTGGGAAATGCCAGGAGGGAGGAATGGGCTCAGGGCTCACGCTTCTCCCTACAAGCAGGACACTGAAAAGCAGGTGCCTGCCACAGTGAGGGCTGTCTGGGGAGGGGACAGCCCTATGTGTGCTGAGGTTGTTGCCATGCAAGAGGACACATGGAAGCCCCTCAGGGATTTCCCCCTCCGAGGAACATTCCCTGCCTGGGGATGAAGGAGGGCAGTGCTGCTGAGCTTCTTTGCAAGCCAGTACAAGCAAGTATCAGGCAGCAAGGAGTTTTTGTCAGCTGTCCTGGAAGAGGCCAGGCACAAGAACTGAGGAAAAACAGATCTAAGTCTGTGACTCCATTTTCTGCCTCCTGTTGGCAGGTCTTGCCCCTGAGGCACTGCCTGCCCTTGACGTCCATCAGTCTCTGCCAAATACCTGCTGGAAACCTGTGTCCTCCCATCCTGGCAGCCCCAGGCCGATTCCTGTGTGAAATACACAGCTTATGACCTGGCTTGTAGCCCCAGGGCCAGCTGGAACCATCCTGTGCCTGATGTGGGCTCCGGGGGTGGGCGGGAGGGGATGTCTCATGCTCAGTCTCAGCATCGTTAATGTGAAATGATCATTAATGCGTCACGGCCACTCCACCCGCCCGGGAAAGATAACAAGAAAGATGAATTTAGCCTCCTTATCCTCTCAGACAGCTTTCTCCAATGTGCCACTTTAAATAGTTCTGAACTGAGAAGACAAACTCGCCCTGGCTGGCATAATAAGCACAAAGAGTGATAAAGCCACCTAATTAAAGTCTGCCACTGTAATAATGTTGCAGCAGAGACAGCTGGAGTCTAGCCCTGAGCCTGGGTCCATTCCTTAGGTTTTACTTGTTTTCATTCAAACTTATTTTGGAGAAATTCAGCTCAAGCACTGCCGGGTGCCAGGAAGGAGGGGAAAATGCCATCTGGGCATGGTGGAGTGGAGGAGCAAGGGCTGTTGTTCCCTTCCTGGCTGTAACACAGGGAAATCCTTAGCAGAAGCAAGTACCCTTGAAACCGTATTTGAAGAGGAACTGACCTTATAGAAAAGCACATGGTTCATAAGAAGGCATTCCCCCTTCAGGTACTACATCATTGCCCTTAGGAGCCTGGTCAGGGGCAGTAGGGACTAGTCATGGACCAGTTTCACTGGTCCTATATATATATAACACTAGATAAAAGTTAGCTTTTTCCAGTGTGGGCTTCCCAGCCTTCCTCTTCAGGCTGGAATTTGCTCCACCTCAATGAGACTCGGAGGGCTGGTGCCCCCTCATCCACCACATCCCACCCAGGGACCAGGGCAGACCCTGGGACATGTATGCTGGAGACCCTAAGCACAGCTTGTGGGGCTGTAGGAAAGCCCTTTGCAGGCTGTTGTCCTCCAGGTCAGTCTCAGGGCCCTGAGCCCAATCCCCCAGTCCTGCCAGCAATCACAGCCAGTTGTCAGCAGTCCCCACTTGCCTCAGAGCTCAGCCATCCAGCCGACTTTAATCCATTTACTGCAGCGTTAATTATCTTTCCTCACTTTCATTTCTTAACCACAGTGTCCCCGTGAACAAAATTAAGCATCACACACGCTTCTCTGACATAAATTCTGCCATCTTTAGCAACCACACAGTTGCTACAGGAGAAGGTGTGGGCTAACCAGTCTCTCTCTTCTAATCCATTGTGGTGGGGTTTTAACCCTGCCCCAGCTGATGCCTGTGAAGGTGCCCAGTGGCTTTAATGGGTTGTCCCTGCTGGACTGTGGGGAAGGGCACTGTGCATTGCACCTCTGTCCTTCCCCTCACCCTGCCAGCAGGACAGTGGGATTTCAGACACGGGACAACACACAGTCCTTCACCTCTTTGAGATGCCTTTTGTCCCTTTGTTTCCCCTCCCTGTGTGCCCTAAGGTGGAGAGAGGTGGGGTGCAGGGACCCCATCACTTCCCTGTACATGGCCTCATCCCTCCAGGGCTGTTGGGTTTGCTGTGACATAGAGGAGACTGTCCCTAGTGCAGGTGACAGTCACAGTGCACCATTGCTGAGTCAGCCTGAGCATCCAGAGCTGCACCTGAGCTCCTCCATCCAGGAGGGCTGTGCTCCCCACACTGCCTCTTCCTACCCTCCCTGCAGTGCGTGGCTGCCTGGAAGCTGATTTCTGTGAGAATCCTGGCTCTGGGAGAAGCCACTGAGGGGCCAGGCAGGAAGATGGGCTGCCTCTGATATGGGCCTGAAAACTGAGCCCAGAGATGTCCCTGAGGAGCAGAATCAAATTCTACGTATATACGCTAGGGGCTGGACTAGAAAACAGTCAAAGGTCCCTTCCAACCTGAAGTAATCCATGATTCTGCGATTTCTTGCTTTTCTGTTTGCCCCCCTGCCTATCTCGTAGGGACTATGTGTTGGCTTTTCACCACCACTAGCCTGGAATAAGGGGAATAAATTAAATATGGTTTGAAAAGCAGCCTAAGCTCAAACCCAGCACAGTTTCCTGACATCTACATTTTCCTGCTTTGCTCCTCCCCTAACAAAGGCTGGGATCTTGGTGGGAGAGGCTGCTGTGCTGCATCCATGGCTGGGCAGCCCAAACCTACCCCTCTGCCCAGCCCTAGACAGGGACTGCTCATTCCCAGGTTCACAAGGGCTTTGCCAAACTCATGCTGTACGAGTTCTCCCCATCCCATGGCTGTGTGAAGGAAGGGAAAAACAACCCTTCCCTTGAAACCATTTTGCCTTGAAAAGGGGCAGCAAAAAAATCCTCTGGCACACTCTGGAGCCATTTATCATGGCTACAAATATACAAGGCAATTGCTGTAAAACTTGAGTTTGGCTCCATAAAGGAAAAAAAACCCCACCCCATGCTTGTTGCAAACAATCACAGCACAGAAAAAAAAAGCCTTACAAGGCTGGGGCAGCCTCATAGATGGATTGCTTTTTAATCCTCAAAGCTATGGTGATAAATCTTTTCACTGGAAGCTCTGGACATACTGTGTCACTCAGGGCATGCAGCAGTGTCGGGGGAAAACAGTTCCAGGAGCTGAGCAGGCACAGGGTGAGGGGCAGGAGGGTTCTCCTGCAGCCAGGAGCAGGTGATTAGGCAGGAGCTGGGATTTGGACAGAAGCTGCTGTAAGTCTGGGAGGACAGATGGACAAGTTTTGGGGAACAGTTCTTCAGAAACAAAGTGTTTGGAGACGAGATGGTGGCATGGAGCCCAACCTGACCACGTGCTCCATATTGCAGGGACACAGAGATGCTGCTCCCAGCTCCGAGCAAAGACACGGAGCAACAGCATCCACACATTCCCTGCATCTCCTGGCCCCTCAATTTACCTCTACTCTGACCCATCTGGGGTTCCTTGGGCCCTGAAATACTTATTTGACTCCCAGGCAGTGTTTTGCAATCCTCCTTCTGCCCAGCCGTCCTGAGGCACCAGCCATTCCTCTGGCCAGTTACATGGGTGGGAGCAGTGGGAACAATTTGCCCATCCTTGTCTTCTTCATTTCCTTGTCCCACAGGTCCCTTTGTTTCTATACCACCTCCCTGGCAAGAATAATCCCTCTAATTTATACTGGGAATGTGGCAGGGGCCAGTCTGATCCTGAGGGCTCAGGGCAGTGGGGAGCATCATTCTTGGAGCAGACAGCTCTGTAATTCCCTTCCTGGGGGCTGCAATAAGCCTGAGGCAGGAAGGAGTCATCAACCACTGCCTTCCCAGTGGCAGAGAGGTGTAAAATGTTCTTCGTGAAACCATTCTCCCCGAGGAGATCAGTTCCTTTTTTATTAGTTTTCATGCAGATTTTCATATTAATTATAGGATTAAAGGACTTGCCCAGCAGCCTTTGATTCCAGCATCTCTTGAGAGCCCAGCTGGCAGGTGGTACCCGGGAAGGCTCCACATCATCAAAACCCAGCCAGGGGAGCAAAGTTTGCCCATTTATCTCCACCCAGGAATTGCCACCAGCCGTGCTGCAGCTACATCTCTGCCAAGCTTTTGGGATGCTTCCCAGGGTGATCCTGGCCCAGCTGTGCATGTGGAGCAGGTGATGAGGCAGCCCCAGCATCACCACCCAAAATATCAGGGCTTGAGCTGCCTGTTCCCCTTGTGCATCTCAGAGAGGAGAATTTGGGATCACCAAGGAGGATGGGGAGTCCCAGATCAGGAGATGTCTGGGCAGCTGGGAACACAAGGCTGGATAAAGGCAAAGCCAGTGCCTCACCTTTCTGGCTGCTCTGAACTCCATCCCAGCCATGCTGCAACCAAGGATCCTGTGAAAAAACCCTGGGAACACACTCTGACACTGACCAAGGAGCTTGAGGTGCAGCAGCCACAGCTGTGTCCCTGCACAGCCTGGCTGTTCAGGAGCAGCAGGACAAGCCTGCCTGATGTGCAGCATGAGGGACCCCAACACAGGCGTCTGTCACTACATTATACAATACTATCAACTGCCGATTAAAAAGCCATTCCCTGGAGATTGGTGGCTGAGGAAGCAGCTGGGTGAAGTGAGATGGGGCAATAATGGCCATCAAGGAGGCATCAGTCACATCCACACATGCAGCAGCAACAAGGGGCCCCACATGGTGCTGTCCCCTGCCAGGACCATCACCAACAGGAGAGAGAGAGGATGAAATAGATAGATCTCAATGCCCTCAGCCACACTGACATCCTCCAAAGAGAGGCTGCAAGCAGTCAGCACGACCCTGAAACTCAAAGTTACTGCAGCTCAATGCCCACCCTCACCCAGCAGCACCCTCAAGGGCTTTGTTCACGGCAGACCTGGCTGTGGGATGGGGAGCAGGGGAAGCTGCACTGCCTCTGAAGTAGGGACTGGGTAGATGGGGGCTGGAGGGAGTGTGCAAGCCCCAAACCCTGCTTCTTCTTGGTCACTGGCCTGGCTGTGGCCCTGTGGAATGTGCTTAGGAGGGGCTGGAAGCAGAAGAGCAGCTGCCAGTCCTCTAATGGGTCTTGCTCACCCAGTATTTCTGCTCAAGCAAGCCCCAGGCTAGCCCATGCTGACCAGAGGCACAGCCATGTGATCCTGAGCCAGGGGAGACTCCAGACCTGGCCATGAGGGAGCTGGGGTTGAGTAAGTAGTGCAAAACAAGAGCTCAAACTGCTTGGGCAGTCCCTCAGCTCCTATTTCAGATCCTCAGTATTTCATCCTGCAGGACCTGGTGTACATGGGGAAAGCAGCAGCATTGATCTCAGACAGGAAATCGATGGGTGCTTCCAGTCTGGGAGAGCATGACCAGCCAGCCCACACTCCCTGGCATTTTCGTGACATTTTCCAAGCCGTCTGGGGAAGGATGGATGGCCACTGCTCCAGAGGCAGCTGTCCCTCTGCAAAGGCCCCAGCCCCAGCTCAGCCTGAGAGACCAGGAATGGTGCAGGCATCCCACTTGTGCCCTCCCTGCCGTGCCCTCGGTGTCCCTGGACCTGCAGACCCACCACAGCAGCAGAGCCCGCAGGGAGATCTGGTGAAACACTCCTGGTGTCCATCACCCTGGCATGTGGCCCATCTGTCACCCTCCCCAGGAGCATGGCCTGGCTTCAGTCCCGTGCTAGGAGCAGAGCTGAGTGCTGGGGGACACAAGCAGGGCACAAATGAGGTCAGTGGCTGCTTTTAATTCTCAATGAGGCTAAGCCCATGCAGGGCAGGGATGGAGGAAGGCTCGCCACATTCCCCACAAGTTCAGGTGACCATGGTGGGCAGAGGAAGAAGAGATTGGCACCTACCACATGCTGGTCAGAGAGGGGAGAGGGGAGCATATTCATGTGACACAGACAGTCATGGAGCTCTGCCTTGGCACTACAGACAGCCTGGAGATCCCTTTGTTCCATATTTTCTCCCCACGGACTCCAGCTCTGGAGGGAGCAGCCATGCTCCTTCCCTTGCCCTCAAAGGGCTGGGAATGCAGGGCATGAGAAAGGCTGGGAGCAAGGAGCTGTACCAACACCCTGCAGCCAGGCAGCAGCTGGCACCACTGAAGAAATGTGCCAGAAAATCAGGGTCACATTGGTGCCAGACAGCCCTGAAGAAGTCTCAAGGGAGAAGGCATCCACAGACCGTTTTTCCCCATGGGATTTTTCCACAACCCCATGCAAACCTCTAAAACACGCTGCTGGCTCTCAGGTGCAAGCACCTCTGGGGGCACCCATCCATCCCTGTGTCCCAAAACAGCCTGGAGTGCCTAAGCCCCCAGCTGATATATCCGTGACATAGAAGTCAGCTGTGCCCACGCTACAAGGGATGGCCAGGCCTGGTGCTGAGGACAGTGGGATGCATTGAAATGCATCCAGGGCACAGCAAGGCCACTGCCACCATGTCCCTGGAGCAGTGCTCCTGATCCAACCAGCCTTTCCATCCCAGTGGGACAACACAGAGAGGCTGGGATCCCTCCATCACTCCCGCCCCACTCCCCAGCACAAGATGAGTGCCACAGTCAGATGGATGCTGGTGGTGAGGAAAGCTGCTCCCAGAGTCCTTCCCTATCCTCCCAGTCCTCAGCAGAGGGACATGGCGTGGGGGGTGGCCTGTCCCCTCTCCATGTCCTCCAGCTCGTACTCCTCGGCGTCAGAGAGGGGCAGCCCGTTGGTGCTGGGCAGGGGCTCGCACTCGGTGCTGCGGGTGGTGGTGCGGGTGACGCTGGGCGAGGATTTCCGCGCCCAGGGCGGGCGGCGGCCGGAGCGGCACATCACCTCCTTGAACATCTCCCGGAAACGGGTGGACATCAGGTTGTAGAGGATGGGGTTGGCAGCCGAGCTCAGGTAGAAGAAGACACCTGAGATGATGTGGACGTACTGGAACATGTGGAGCATGCTGCTGGTCCAGGTGGAGACAAAGCTCCAGACAAGGCGGTCGGTGTGGAAGGGAGCCCAGCAGATCCCAAACACCACCACCAGCACAACTGTAGGGAGACAAGGAGCCAGTGTTACTGAGGGGATGGGGATCATCAACCCCACAGAGATCTCCAATCCCTGGCCAAGCACTGCTCCATTTCAGCTTTGGCCATAGCAAAGAAGTACAAGAGAGAGAAAGAAGGAGAGGGGAAAGGTCCCCTTAGTGCCTTCTGGACTTGCAGTGGCAGGGCTGGAGGTCTGGACAGGATCTCCTCCCTCCATCTCCTGCCAGTGCTACTTCAGGCCGTTCTGTGCTACACTTCACTCCTCATTGGCAGGCAGCTGGCCCTGTCAAAGCCATGCAACACAGCTGGGGACTCACTCCCCTGCCACCTTCACCAGCAAAGTTCAAGGAGCATGACTTATTTGAGACCTTTCTTTGTGCTCTGGTCTTGATTTTGGTGGTTTTTTTGTTGTTTTATAACCCAGCTTTGCTGATGGAAAGGAAAGGGTGTAGGTATGTATATGTACAGGTAGTCCTGGGGTCCTCTGCCATACCCATGCCACAATGCATCTCTGTGGCATGCAGGGACAGGTCCCTCTGTCTCCAGCCCAGCCCAAGTGCCTTGGAAAGCAGAGTTACCACTTGTCTGGGAGGTGGCGGAGAGGCAGCCCTCGTCCTGCCGCTGGGCTGGGCAATCTGCCACGGCTGTGCCATCACGGGACTGGGAGCCTGCAGAGGTCAGCGTGCCAGGGAGAGGCAGCTACCCAAGAGCAGGCAGCTCCCACTCCTGGGAGGGGGCCCAGAGGCTCTGGGAACCATGCTGGGGAGGGGAGCAAAAGTGAAGAGCAGTGGGAAAGAGGATGTTTCAATCCAGACTTGGGTCATTGCCCTGTTAGTGACAGAGCTGTGGGGATGGGCAGAAGTGCTGCCCTTCTGGGAAATCCCACACTGCCACCAGCATTTGAGATCTGGGTGGAGGGATGGGGAGTGGGTTCCCCCATCCCAACCCACCTCCTTTCTCTTTCTCAACCCACACTTCCCTCCAGGAGGGGATATAGTATGGCTTGGAGGGAGCTGATCCAAGCAATCCTTACTGCTGGACTAGAATCACCAGGTCTGCCTTTGTCCCAACACCCCCCAAGCCAGACCCACAACCTTCCTCTGGGAGGATCCAGCCTCAGTGCTCTGGACTGACCATGACTCAGTTTCCTCCCAGCACCCTCCCAACACAGCCTTGGGAGATACTCCCTGGCTCTGCCATCCTCAGCACTGACTCACACAGCATCTTTGTGACCTGCCTCCTCTTGACTTTCTTCTGCCCCTGGGTGTTGTGGCGGTTGCGGCCGCTGCCAGTCTTGGCTCCCAAAGCTTCCAGCATCTTTTCTTTCTTGAGCTGCAGGCCAATAAGAAGATAGAGGACACTGATGGTCCCCATGGGCAGGAAGAAGAAGACAATGGTGGTGACCTGGATGATGAGATTGTAGGTCAAGCGTGGTTTCACCAGGGTGCAGATCTCTGAATCGGGCACCCACCCCCGTCCTGGCACATAGAGAGGCTGCAGCCCATGGACACTGGTATTGGGGATGGAGCAGATGACCGAAATGACCCAGATGGTGACAATGACCCTCTTGGCGTGGTTCCTGGTCACCACATACTTGGCTTTGAGCGGGTGCACCACAGCGATGTAGCGCTCCACGCTCAGGGCGGTGACATTGAGGATGGAGGCGAAGCAGACAGCCTCAAAGAGCAGCGTCTTGAAATAGCAGCCGCTGGCCCCCAGCAGGAAGGGGTAGTTGCTCCACATGTCATACAGCTCCAGTGGCATCCCCAGCAGCAGCACCAGCAGGTCAGACACGGCCAGGCTGAACAGGTAGTAGTTGGTGGGTGTCCTCATGAACCGGTGCCGGAGGATGACGATGCAGGTGAGCGTGTTGCCCACAGCCCCCACCAAGAAGATCAGCAGGTAAATGACACAGACTGGGACAAAGAAGTTGGACCGTCGAGGTCCCAGGTACTTATCCCGCAGCTGCTCCTCTGTCAGGTTGGCATCCTTAGGGTCAAACAAGGTCTCTGGGTGAGTCCTGTTGCTGAGATCAGGGCTGATGGGCTCCACAGGGAAGTCTTGCTGGGGCAGGGGGAACTCGGAACTGGAGCAGTTGACATAGGGATTCATGGCTGTGGAGAGATGGAGAGGTTTGTGGGATGCTTTCCCAACTTCTCTGCTCCCCCTGCTCCCACTGTCCCTCTCCCCACCGGTGTTAGAGTGCCAGGATTCTGCTGACTATCAGGGCTCTGCACTCCCACACCCATCCTGCCCCAGACACAGCCTTTCTTCTAGGAAACCACACAAAACTTCCACCTAAACTCCTAAAGGCTTCCCAAGTGCTTCCTGCCCAATTTCCCACCTGCAAACAACCCTGGCAGCTCCCCAATCTACCTCAGCCCCTTTGCCCCATCAGGGAATGCCAGCAGGACTGTCCTCTTCTCCTGCTCTGTAAGCAGAGCAGGATACAGCCCCAAAAAGCCAGCCCCAAAAATCTCTCCTGGCCGCAATTCTACCGGATATGTAGAACGGCTGGCAGGGCAACCAATAAAACAGCCAGAGGGAAAATTGATTTTCCAACATGATGAGGACTTACGGCTTGTTGGGAAACTCCAGATGAACGCTGAGGTCCCACCACCCCTGCGCCGGACAGGGTCAGGGCTGGGGAGGGAGTGTGGGAGGGGATGGAGACTTCACTGCCTTAAGAGGCAGGCAAATGAAATCCTGCCGCTGCTTTCCCCGCGGAGCTCAGCTCGGAGAAGCCGCCTGCCCTTATCCACCTTCTCCCTCTTGTCCGCTGTCAGCTGAGAGGCTGGGGGCTGTGCCCTTCCCACCGCTGGCCAAACGAATCGCGGTGCCGAGACCCTGCCCCTCTCAGGGGCTGGCTCCTTATCTGCAAAGCAGCTCTGCCAAAAAGCTGCCCTTCAGAGAGAGGAAATAACGTTAAGGTAATAAACTCCATCGACTCTGAGAGTCCCGAGGAGGGCGGCACAGGCGTCTCCTGCCCCTCCGGCAGCCTTCGCAACGCGGGCAATTTATCATTTGCGTGGCCTCGGTGGTGAGTAAAGCATCGATCAGCCCCGCGGCCACCCTGGCACCGTCCAGCGCGGGAGCCCGTGCAGCCCCCGCTTGTCCGGGCTCATCTCGGGGAAATGCAGATGGACCCAGCGGCTTCCCGAGGTCTCCCACTTCCAGATGTGCAACCCCTGGGTCACCCGAATCACTGCCCCGTGAAGCAGGTGGCTCCAGCCGGCTCCCGGCACACTTGGGTGCGAGGAAGTTGCTGCGCTCGCAGCATCGCCCCGTGCTCCGCGCCCGGCTCCGCTCCCTCCCGTGCCCGGTGCTGTGTCCGTGCTCCCGCCTGCTCCGTGCCGACACCCCCGTGCCAAGGAACGCTCCCGCTTTGCGCACACACATGTACACTGTGCACATGTACACATGTACACCGTGCACACACACAGACCCACTCACGGTTCCTGAGCCCCACGGACGCGTGTCAGGGCTGCTCCGCCCGCAGCTCCTCTCTCCTCCACGTGCTGGACCGGTCCGAGACCCGCCCGGAGCCAGAGAAGCCCACGGGGTCCCGCTCCTCCTGCGGCGGCCAAGGGCTGACGGCTGCGGGGTGGGGTGGCGGCTCCGGGCTCTCCAGCCCGTCCCAGCCCCGCAGGTGAGGAGGAGAGGGCGGAGGATGCGGGGTCGGCAGCGCATCGTTCCTCCGCTCCGTGCCACGGCTGCGGGCACTGCCACCCCGCGGGACGGGGAGGCACCCCTGGGCAGAGGAACACGCACCGGTCCCTTCATCCCCTCCGAGGGTAGCAGGGCGCGGGTGGACCCGGTCCCCACCAGGGATGACACCTTGAAGGGCTCTGGCATCCCGAGATTTACCTCCTCCTGCCCGTCCCAGCACCATCCCACCCTGCACAGGGGCTGAGCAGAAAGAGCCCCAGCAGGGCTGAATTCGAGCAGGCAGTACAGGGATGCTGGGGAAGGAACCTGGACAGACCTGCCAGGAGAGACCTGCTGCCAGCCCCCCTCCCACACTGTCTGAGCCCCAGCACAGCTCACTGCACTGCCCAGCCTCCTGCTTGTGGCCAGGATGTGAGGAGCTACCTGGATCCGGTGACCTCCAGCACCAGGACACAGCCCCTGGGGTCCTGCACGGCCCAGTCCTCCTCCCGATGCCAGAGCACAGAGGAGATGGAGCAGTACACTCACTCCTCATTGATTTTGCTCAAAAAAATTCCAGAGCAGTCGAAGGATGACAGGACATGACCAGCAAAGCCCTGGGCTCTCTTGGTAGCCCTGACCTAGCCCTACCTCTGCTCCCTGCAGCAAAAAGGCATCAATCAGAGGGGAGCTGGCAGAGCAAACATGCCAGGAGCAGGAAGGGTCTATGATTGCCCTGAACCTTGACTTTCCTCAGCAAGCTGTCTTTTCCCCCAGAGGAGAGAAACTGCTGAAGCCAAAGGCCTGGAGGGTAAATGACTGTAAACAAGACATTCTTCAGGGGAAGAAATCAACAAGCTGGAAACAGTGTCTGAAACTGGGAGGGAGAAGGAGAAGAGTTGCTGCCTGCTCCTATGGAAGTGAGGCAATGAAACTTCATCCCCTCTGGGGATGGAGACACAGTAAAAGGGGGTTATGGCATAGTGCTGGTGACAGCTGGGACAGGACACAGGGACAGCAGCCAGATGATGCTGGCAAGGGCTCAGCAGGGCTGTTTTGGCAGATTCCAGGATGGGTGACAGTGCCAGGGAACTGGCACGTTGCAGGTCACACCCCTTGGGTGGCAGAGCTACAAACAGTAAGTGATGAGGCAGGGATTTCTTTCCCTGCCTCCAGATTGTGCACAGGCTGTTCTCCCTGGGGGATGCCCGAGGCAGGGAACAGATCTGTGCCAGTGCAGAGGCACAAGGAGCCTCAGCATGAGCCCATTTCAGGGATTACGTAGCAAGAAGCATTTCAGAAAATCTTGCTCCCTTCCATTCCTCAGCTGTCTCTCTCTGTTTTCTGACTGCCCTGGTGAGCACAGTCACAGGCAGTCAGCTCCCAGCACAGTCCCAGGTGCTCCCTGAGCTCTGTGCACTGCTACACAGCCATCTCCCCATGCTGGGGGCAGAGGCTGTTCCCTGCACACAGCCACAGGGGAGCCCCCTGAGCTCTGCACCTCTGTCCTTGTCCCTGCAGGAACCCCCATGGCTCATGTGGGTGTACTCCCAGGAGGATGAGGGGATGTCTCCTGGGCTGGGGTGTTTGGAGGCTGCTTGGATTGGAACAAAGTAATGGAGATGTTGCTGAGCTCTTGACAAACTTCAACATCTGTTTACCTAAAGCTTCCTGTCCTTCCTGAGGACAATAGGCATGTAGGAAGGATGGTTTGCAAGGAGCAAGGACAAGACAAAACTTGGTTCTCTCCAAAATGAACCATGAGTCCCTCCAGGCTCTCAGATCCAGAATTCCAGGTGGTAGCAGATCTCTCTGTCCCATTTGCAGATTTAATGAACATCCTTTGGTTCTTAACATGAAAAGCCACTGAGCCACAGAGTGACATTGCACCCTAGAGGGAAACTGAGGCACAAACACTCCCTTGTCCCTACTGTTCTATCCTGAAGCAGGCAGGAGCCCCTGGGTTACATTCTGCTGCCACAGAAGGAAGCAGATGAGCAGCCCCTTCTCAGGCTATTGCTGCAGCAAATTTTCCAGGGCAAGGAGAGCCAACACAGACAGAAAAGGGTCATGATGCTTTTGGGCAAGAATGAATCCTCTCCCCTTGGAGAGTAAGCAAATCTTTTGGCCATGGGGATGTAAAATGGGCTTCTCTCTTTGCTGGGAGCTGCCTACTCAACGTTGCCCCTCTTTGGTCACCTGGAGATGACAAGCCTAGAAGATGCATTTCAAAGAGCAGGAGGATGATTTTTTTAGACATCAAGGCCAGGAAGGGCCACACAGACCCACAGAGCACCAAACAGGTTCAGATCTGGATAATTTTTCACAGAAAAGTCAGTAGGGTGGCCTGTTCAAACAGCTCTGCGGTGTTTTAGCCAGAAGAGCTCAGCCACCCATCCTCGTCTGTGTGGGGCACCCTCCTGTAATAATTTTTTAGCTGTCACTCTCCTGTGCATTTCTACTCACTAACTCTCCAGAGGCCTTTTACACTGTGTAACAGCTGTTACCATTCCCAAAAATCTCACCTCAGCATTTTTACCTTCTCTTCCTCTCTCACACAACCTAACCAGGTGACATCTTAACCTCTCACAATAGTGGCAGTTGTTTCTAGAGCTCCAAATTCCTTTTTCTGAGCAGATCATAAACTGGCCAGCACCTTTTCTAGAGTGAAGGCATCTGGTAAAGGAACAGCACGGAGCCTTTGCTCCCCTGGGACAGCTAGCCCTGTTCCTATGGGATGCAGGGCTGGTGCCCTACTCACAGCCTGGCATTTCTCCCTGCCACATCTTCTGCACCTAGAGCCCCACAGCTCATCTGAGGAATAGCTGGGGAGGGACATTTCTCCTCTACCCCAAAGGAGGCTGGGAAAAAAAAAAAAAAGGAAAAAAAGAAGAAAAAAAGACCATTTCAATATTCACTGGGATAAAAGCAATCAGCTTTCTAAGGAACAGCAAAATTGGCCTCTGCTCCACAGCTTGTGTCCCCTGGGTCTGCTGAGGGACAGGGAAGGCAGGCACTCTATGAGCAGGTATTCAGACTCCATGGCAACCATAGTTTTGCTAATCAGGGCCGGCACAGACTTGAAGTGCTTTTTCACCTGGCAGGAGCACTGGGCTTTTGCCATCAGGCTGAGGTACCCAGGGGTGATGCCTTGGCCGTGGCCCCTGGGCAGTGATGGAATTGGATCAGGGCTGGCTGCAGGCCAAGGCATCCTGACAGAAATCTGCAGTTCCAGCTCTGTGCCCTCCATCCAGCACGAGGCTGGGGACCATGGGTTTTTTTTAACTGAGGTCAGAATGAATCACCCAAGATCAAAAAACGATCAGATTATTTCACCCCAAGCTCTGGATGTGTCTGTTGGCCAGGGATTTGCTGATAGCTCATTCTTTTCCTGTCTCCCCCTTGACACCTCTTTTGGCTCCTGTTTGATGCTGCTCCATGCAGGGTCATCAGAGGTGGCAGAGCCAACACTGGGATGGCAACCAGTAATGGAGATGGCATTTTGTACCTGGAGATGACAGATGCAACGGCAAGAAGAAGGTGTTTCATGGGCCTCCATCCCACACTAAGGGCAGAGCTATCACCACATTTTCCTTAACCTGAAAAAGCCAAGCTTGGGGAGGATGAGAGGTAGCCCATGGCAGGTCCCAGGGCTGCAGCAGGGTTCTCTGCCAGCCCCAGAAGCAGCAAGCAAGCTGGGATGGATGTCCCTCATCCTGGCTGAAATCTGCTCTATGATAAAGCTATGGCACACTCAGTGTACAGAAGGGACTCAGCACTGGCCAAAGCAGCCCTGCCTTTCCTCAGCAGCAGAGCCAAGCC
The DNA here is from genome assembly GCA_013400435.1 of Pycnonotus jocosus. Lineage (NCBI taxonomy): Eukaryota > Metazoa > Chordata > Aves > Passeriformes > Pycnonotidae > Pycnonotus > Pycnonotus jocosus. The sequence goes on along the minus strand of VWYP01001175.1, from coordinate 38,437 downwards.
AGGGGACAGCTAAAGGAGCATTTTGCCAGCTGAAAACATCCTGGCCAACACATAATGAGCTTGGGACCACCTCATCTACAGCAAGTCCATCTCCAAAATACATTTAAACAGAGCACGGTCTAGGGCATTTGACCAGGCACCAAGATGTCACTTCATGGCTTTATTTGTTACTTTCCAAGTCTCCTCCTTTTTGAGTTATCAAAAATATGTAACTGCATGGCACAGCACAGGGATGGCCTCTCTCCCCTCCCCTTGGTTCAGAGCCACTTGGCACTCACAGGTTGATTTATGGTGGCCCCCAGGCCTCCCAGGATTGATTGCCAGGACTTGTTACATCTCCCACTGGGCCAGGGTAGATATTAATTCCCTGCCTATGCACAGCTCTCAGCACCCATTTCATGTCTTTAAATGTGCCTGGGAAGAGGCTTTCAGCTGGAAGGAAAAACAACTGCTCAAGCTCTGCAAAACCTCATTTGCAAAGAACACCGGGTGAGGAAATGACATCTCTCAGATGGGATCCCATTTGCCATCTAGTGACTCACTCTCCAAGTCAGGATCAAAACCTCCAGTCATAAAGAAACCCCAATCAGCTACAACAGCATCCCAATGAAACACAAGCATGGCAGCAAATAGAGATGCAGGATAGAGAGGGAAACTCATCACAGGACCTGCAGCATTTTCACATTAATTTATTTGCAAATGAGCATCTCCCAGGTCTGGCATGGGACAGGGCTGAGGGGAAGGACCATGGGGCTGGCAGGGATGAGGTTGTGAGAGCGTTGTTCTTCATGCTGACACCCCCAGATGCCAATTTACTCATCACATTAATGACACCACAATTTTCCTTATTGCTTTGTTCTTTGCAGTGCAACAGCTGGCAACTTGGGAGGGTGGGAGCTTCTTACACTGGTTGTTTGCACTTTTGCTGCTTCACTGGAAGAAAAAAGGGCTGGGGTGCACCTTCCCTATGCAAGAACACCACATTCCATGTCCTGTGACAGGATTTTACTCTAAGTCTCAATTTCCAGGTACCAATAAACTTCAGGGCTGTATTTTCCCACTCTTGTTCTGCATCCAAAAGAAATTCAACTTCAAAAAAGTGAGACGTGCTGACGTTCATTTTTTCCATCAGAAAATTTATGCTTCATATAGAGAGAATTAAAGCTCAAAGAACATCATGAGCCCTCAGAGATAGTAATATGGAAACTTCAGCATGAATGAAAGTTTCCTGAGCCCCAGAAGGAGGAAAACATGCCACAAATGTGAATAAACAGCCTGAAATACTTTGTGCACTGAGAGAAGAAATCTAGCAAGTTTGTGGCAAGGTTCATCTCCAAGCACAGGCAGCAAATGGCACCTAAATTCCTGAGACATCTGCCAGCAGTGCTGCTGTGCCAGAGAACAGGGCATGCTCAGGCTCCAGTGGATCCAGCCCCTTCAGAAACTTGTAGTGTTTTGGTGCCAGCAAATTGGAGCTGGATATGAGGAGAGCTCCACAGTGAGCTCCCAGCTCTTTGTGTAACCTGCTGAACATCCCTTTGGTTCAGGGAGAAGGGATCATCGCAGAGGACAGGGACACTGAAGCACCCAGGAGTCTGGTTTTTGCTCTCTGATGGATCAGATATATGACACCAGGATGGGCAACAAAGCAGAAATGTGAGAAATGCCATGGCCTGGGCTTTCCAGAGGGCTCACCTGCCCCTCTCAGGGCTGTCAGCACCACCTCACCCCTGCAGAAGTGAGCAGAGATCACTCAGTGTGGCATGGGATGGGCTGAACAAGCCAAGTTACAGCAGGCTAGTGCTGGTGTGACATGCACAGTGGTGGAGTGAAGCAGAGAGGGGGACACAGGCACTGACAGGTTAAACACAGATACAGGGTGGCAGGTCCAAATGACACCCACCCCAGGGAACCACAGCAAGATGCCAGAGCCATCCTGCCCTTAACTGAGACCAGGGGATGGAAGACAATAAGGGATGACATTTTTTCTCCTAGTGGAGGGACTCTCAGCCTGATTTTCACACTCTGAAGGAAACTGGAAGGAGTAATTAAACATCCCACCTGCACTCACTAAGGATAACCCCAAACCCACATCTCACAAGCACAACAGGTCCAGTTTCCCTCTCCAGCAGGATGGTGGTGAGTGGGTAAAGACATCAGGCTGGCACAGTCATGCCAGTGCTGTCCAGTACAACACACTCTCAAGCCAGGGAACAGGCTCTGGTGTGACAGCACCGCTCTGCTGCCACCACCTCTCAAGCCTGAAGACAGCAGCATCTCCCTTCTGCCCCATCAGCCCTTTATCCAGGCTTCCCCCTGCCCTTTTACAGTCCTGGCACCACCTGCACCTGGGCCAGGCTGGGCAGCCCCTGGGGAGGGATGGGCTGGGTTAACCCTACACTTGTCAGCCACCTAATGTCACCCTCACCAGCAGCTCTAGAGGAGGGGGCTGAGGGCAGCTCTGCATCCACACTTCCGACTGCCCTGTCCCACCCCATCCCACCAGTCCACTCTCCCATGCCTCAGTTCCCCTTTGTGTTCCTGCCTGCCACAGCAGTTCTGAGGAAATTCCTGTTTTCTCCTCTCTTCCCTCCTTGAGGTGTTTCCCAGATGGACAGGCAACTTTTCCCATCTCAGCTGTCTCACCACAAGGCTTGGGACATGCACACTCTGCTTCCAGCATCTCTGGGACTGCTGTGAAGAATCTGGGGCACAAACTCAACCCATGGAAGTGGTCTTTTTCCGTATGGCCATGTTGGGGATTCCCAGCCAGGCTTGATGGCCTTCCACAAGTGTCTTGGCCTCTGATTGCTTCTGCTCCCCAATGTCCCCAAGAGCTGAACATTTTCAGCCATTTCACCAGGAAGTCAGGATTAAATGCCAGGTCTGGCTGGGATTTCCTCTCCTTGTCTGTGCCAGACTGCTCTGGCAGCAGTGCTGAGTAGCAGCTTGACACTGTCTGCCTGGATTTGGCCCAGATCCCATTTATTCCATGATTTTCCCTGGCCCACAGCCTCTCTACTTCTTGTTGACACTGTGGCAGCCTCCTGCTTTCAGCCCCAGCCTCTAACATGCCCAAAATTTCCCTCATGCAGGGGAAGGGCTGGAGCCCCCAGACATCCTGGCTGATGAAGAAAGCAGCAGTTTTCAGTGGAAAGCAGGAATTGGAGAGGACTTTGGTAGATTAGACACATGGTCAAAATGTGGCACCTAATTCGCTCAGGGCTGGTTTAAATCCCCTTCCACATGGCTGCCACTAATGAAGGGCTTTAAATAAACAAGCAAATGCTGGGCAAATGGGACGGGCTTTCCTCTGACATCATGAAGCACTGCCTGCGATATTTCTTCTCCACCCATCTCCCATCCTCATCTGACAGGTTATTTCCATCCTGCTCCCTTTTCTCACCAACAATGTGTCCAACAGTACCCAAACATGTGGAACAAACGACGAGGTGTGAACAGGAAATCTTCTGGTGCAATGCCACGGGCCGACATTCCAAAAGCACCAGGAGCATCATTTCAAGCCCTTCCTTTCTGGTGCTTTGTGTCTGCATTAATTTTGGCTAACTACACATCCACCACAAATTGCTCAGAGCAGAGATGCTTCACCTGGTTCTGAGTTTGATCAGGTAATGGTTTGAACTGGGGGAAATCCACTCGTCAGAGCGATAATTCGGGGCTGCCCTGAGGTCTGGGATCAGCCTCTTCGCTGCCACAGCCGCTGTTTTCCCATGTGTTGGCTCTCAAATTCCCTGCACAGGCGCCTGGGCTGGAGCAGAGCTCTGGCAGGGGGTGCAGCCCGCCGGGGCAGGGGTGGCTCAGGAGGGACAGACACGCGGGATTCCTCCCTGGGCTGGAAGGAGGTGTCGGGGCATTTGCAAACCGCACGGAGGGGTGGGTGACAGTCCCCGTTCGCCTCCGCGGGCTGTGGCGTGTCCGGGCGGCCGCGCCCACGATCCGCGTCCTTTGGGCTCCCTCTGCCGGGAACGCGCGGGAGCTCCGGAGTGTCCCGCAGCCCCCAGGCCCCGCCGGGATGGGGCTCCCGGGCAGGGCAGGCATTCCCCCGCACCCCTGTGCTGGGCTGGAGCGGGGGGATCGCGCTGTGCCCGCTCACTGCAGCCCCCCGGGACCCCGAGGCTGGGCGCGGTGATGGGGCACCCTGGGGATGTGCTGGCATGGAGACCCCCGGGGAAAAGGAGGGGCTGGAGCACATCTGGGCTAGTCCGTGGAGAGATGTGTGGGATTTCCTGGAAAACGGGCGAGAAGGAACATTAAATGTGGGGAGAAGGGATGTAAAATCTGGAGAGAAATTTTGCATGTGGCAGAGAGCCTCTCTTCAGACTCTAGGGGCAGAGCAGATTCCCCCCAGTCCCATCATATCTTTCCAGGTCTGGCCACTTGTGGTCATTAATTTCCCCCTTTCCATTGCCCAGGGGGCTTGGGGGATTCCTCCCCAGATCAGCGGGTACTTGACCCCTCAATGTAGTTCCAGTTTGGGGGTGGTCAGAGCAGGTGAGGTACAGCAGTGGGGTTGATGGGTTGGGGAGGGAAGGCGCAGCACTGACGGCTGAGTGGGAGATCCAGACAGTGGGCAAGATTTTGGGAGAGTTGGGGTGGTGGGAGTGGGACAAAAACCCCTTTGGTGTTCAGTACAGCCTGAGGGAGCAATGCTGCCAAGCTTGGTCTCTCCACCAGAGAAGGGGACAAGGGGTTTGTGCAAGCGTCGTGTGTCCACACGATGGCACCAGACCCGGAGCAGTGTCCCCAGCCGTGGTGGCATGGCAGGACCGTGTCCCCGAGCCTTAGAGCTGCTTGATCCTCCATCTGAGAGGGATGATGGCTTTTTTGGCTGTGCCTCATTCTAGGATAAGAGCTGTGCAACAGCTTCCTGCCAGCAGCTCCTCTCAGCATCCCTCCAGTTTTGGATGTTCCTGCTTTTGCTCCAGGTGTAAAACAGGGGAGAGGTGTCTAAAACTCGATCCTTGTTTCTTTGCCTCATCCCCCAGTTTCATCTTCTGCCTCCTCTCTAAAAGCCTCACCTGGCTCAGGTGCCCTGCCTGGCAGCGAATCCCTCTGTGAGTGACTCAGCTTCCCACCTCTCTGCCAGGGACTGAGCTTCTCACCTCTCTACCTGCCAGACAAACCACAGCCTTTTCCCCGGGGCAAGAGGGAGGCAGTGGGTGGAAGGGGTGGATGCTGGGGAGCAGGATCTTGGGGGTCCTGCCTTGTTCTCCAGCAGCTGACAGGGCACCTGGGGGCTGCTCACTGGAGACCAGGATTCCTTGCTTGGGGTCTGGCAGATGAGGGCTTTGACCATCCTGTCCTGTCCCATAATAGTCTCGGTGAGAAGCAGGAGCCAGGCTGGAGCCATCACAGAGGGCTTGGGAGTGTAAGGACTACAATAATGGCGACCCTGCAAATATCTGGGTTAAACCACAGGCTCTGTGAGGGTCCCAGCAGGTCCTGCACAGGCTCAGTGGCAGCAGGACTAACCCCAAACCTCTCAGTGGGCAGTCAGGCTCTCCTCAATCCCCAGTGCAGCCCTTTGCTCTGGTCTGGCTGCTGCGGGACAGGATTCCCTTGGTTACTTTACCTGATGACCTCTTCCCTAGGAAAACAGGATATCCTTCCTGTCCCTTCATTGCAGCCAGATTTTCCCCTGAGCCTCTCCCCATAATGTACCAGAGGATCCTATTAGCAGAGGATAAGGCCACCAGAGGGGACTTTGAAGAGGCCAGAGTTGGCCCAGGGTCCCTGACATGGAGCTCCTGCTTTGTTCATGTGCTCTGGCAGGGTGGGTGGGGGCTTTCCACTGCTCTCAGCTTCACCTGCTGCAAGGTTTACACAGCCTTGGTGTGGAGTCTTCCTTGTGGTCTCTGCAGTGATCCAGGAGGTCTGACAGAGCAGCAGTGCACATGGTGCTCCCTGTGCCATCGGCAGGACAGGAACCGGTCCCAAATGGGGCTGTGAGCCCCCTCCCCCCACTCCAGCTCCATCCCCCAGCCACAGCTCCAGACAGACCCCTCATCTCCACAACTTCAGCAGAAAGCCTTTGCCTGCTCTTTGCCCAGCTGCCCCTTTCCCTGGGGAGTCACCCGAGCTCCCCATCCCCATGTCCTCTGCCCTCTGGAGTCCCACAGCCCCCCAGCCCTGGGAAGCTCAGCAGCTGTTGAACCAGCAGTGAGCCAAGATCCCGTCACAGCAAAGAACCTCTCGGTGCAGCCTCCCACTCCTCTGTCTGCCCGCCTCCATCTGCCAGCTCTTGTCCTGAAGCTTGGCTGGCAGTGCCATATGAGCAGCGTCTGCCCCTTCCTGTCCCTCTGTCCTCTCCAGCCCCCCTGCATAGGATGGACATTTGGCTCAAAGGTCTCCACAAAGCTTTGGAAATAACACAGAGGCTGAGGGCTCACCTGGGCAAGGGAAGACACTGCAGGACACATGGTTTGGCCAAACCCAGGGTTTCACCAAGAGGTGCTGAGCTATTAACTCTGGAAAACCCCTTTCCTACTCAGCATCCTTAGGATGGCTCAGGCCACATGTCCTGGCTTTCCCTGTCTCCCTCTCTCCAACCAAGCTGGCTGCTCTGCCCAGTGTGGCTATAAGTAGCTTTGGCTAAAATCCCTGTCCAGAGGAGGCTGCTTATCCCCGTGGTTTCATGGCCAGCAGGATCATCGGAGTGGGCAGCAGCCCTGGGGGTGGCAGGGTGGAGGGATGGGGCAGGGCCCCAGTGAAAAGGGGCAGTGAGTGGACATGCCCACAGGAGCATGAGCAAAGCCACCGGCTGTGATGGCGCCTAGCCTGGCCGGGGTCCCAGAGCCAGTGGCAGCACTGGAGCAGGGATTTGTGCCTCGGAAGGAGCAGTTCTATTGATTTTCATGGAGCAGACGACAGGGTTTAGAAATAAATCACGTCCAGCAGGAATGCAAGATGAGGAGACATAAACCCCACGGTCTCCCTGTCTCCGCGGGGACTGGGACAGGAGCAGAAAATGGGCTGCAGCAGCGGGACGTGGCTGAGCCCCCCGATCGCCCCCATCCCTCCCGTGCCCGCTCCCCATGGAGCCCAGCCCCACCGCTGCCTGTTTCCACGGGGAAGCGCATTTTCCGTGGAACGAGAGGACGTTCCCAACGCGGGCAGCTTTTCCGCCAGGATTTCTAAAAATAATAGCTCGGGACAAGCCCAAAAAAAGAAAAAAGAAAAAAAGCAAGCAAAAAANCGGCCGTCGCCATGGCGACAGTGACCTCACACGGGGACGGGCGAGCGGACCGGTCGCGTAGCAACAGCCCCGGTGACATCAGAAGCCCGGTGCGGTTCCCACGGCAACCCGCGGGGCAGGGAGGGAGGCAGGGGCCGTTCGCGGGGGGAGCCCGGGCCGGAGGGGCCGAGGCAGCGAAGGGGTCCCCCCGCACCACTGCCACCGCCTCTCCGAGATCCCCCGAGCCCCGCGGGAAAGGGGTTAATGTGAATAAATCAGCGTATCTTAGGGACGTCACCCCGGTGCAGCCAACAGCGTGGGGGGCAGAGCGGGAAATGAGCCCCAGCCGGACCTCACGGGGGTCTCGGGGGGCAAAAGACCACCCCTCGCCCCCGAAACTCTCAGCGTCGCTGAGCAGCACCTCAACCCCACCCGGGAGCACCAGCCCCGCCCCGGGTTCCCTCCGCTCCCATGCTGGGCAGGGGACGGAGCTGCTGTACTGTGGGGGGCACAGCAATAGCGGCTCTTGATGGAGAAGCACGGAAAGGTTTGGGCTACGTGCTCCTGGGGTGCAGCCGGGTCGAAGCACCCGAAGTGAGCTGCTTCCTGCCCCCAGGCAAACCCAGGTGCACCCTTCATCCCCGGGAGCTGCATCTTTCCCCCCACTAAGGGCACCTCTCCCCTTGGCAAACACATTCCCAGGCCCTGCACACACTCTGCCGTGGCTCCCAGCCCTGAGTGTCCGTCCAGCCTCAAAGGACTGCGTGTTTGGACCCTCGATGAATGTCTCACCACCCTGGGCTACCAGTGCCCGAGCTGGAATGGTAAAGTGACGCGCAGAGGGGTGCCTGGTGTCACCTGGAGGCTTTTGCAGAAGTTAATCCCCAGCATCACGGGTGTCCCCAGTGGGATTAGCCACTAGATTGCACTCTTGCTTTGCGCACGGGCGAGGGAGCTGGCAGGTACCTGGCAGCAGGGAGCGGGATGCTGGAGGCAGCCTGTTCACCCAAGCGCTACCCACCAAGCAAGACGCAATTCCGAACGGGACGCGCTGCAGCGGCTGGGAGAGAGCCAGCTCCTCCGGCCCCGCCGGCAGCCAAAAATAACCACGGCGGGGTGACTTTCAGAGGAGAAATGATCTACATGGCTCTACGGGCAGGGTGCTGCGGGCTGAAATGCTGCTGCCTCCAGGGCAGCGACTGCTCATCCTTTGGGAGGAAAGTGGCAAAGATCAGGGGATGCTTTTGGTGGGGGAAGAGGATTGGATCTGTTTTGCAGCTCGTTTGGACACATTCCCGTCAGTGGGATAAACACCCCTTCCTGGGACAGCTGGCTCCACAGGAGAGCACGTACGTGCCAGCCACTCACCATCACTGGGAGAGGCTGGATTCATCCCCATGACCCAGTGCATGCTGCAAATTCCCCTCATGNAAAAAAGAAAAAAAGCAAGCAAAAAAAAGCTTTATTTTCCTTTTTTCACTCTTAATGCGAAGCTTTTGCCATTCCCCTGGGAGGACACCACCCTCCCCGCCTTCGTGCCCGCCCCCCGCCCGGGGGTGCGTGGGGGGAGCTCCGCGGCTCCGGCCCCGGGACCGCCCCCCGGCCCCGGGGGAGGCCCCGCATCCCCCCCGCCGCACCGGCCGTCGCCATGGCGACAGTGACCTCACACGGGGACGGGCGAGCGGACCGGTCGCGTAGCAACAGCCCCGGTGACATCAGAAGCCCGGTGCGGTTCCCACGGCAACCCGCGGGGCAGGGAGGGAGGCANCAAACCCAGGTGCACCCTTCATCCCCGGGAGCTGCATCTTTCCCCCCACTAAGGGCACCTCTCCCCTTGGCAAACACATTCCCAGGCCCTGCACACACTCTGCCGTGGCTCCCAGCCCTGAGTGTCCGTCCAGCCTCAAAGGACTGCGTGTTTGGACCCTCGATGAATGTCTCACCACCCTGGGCTACCAGTGCCCGAGCTGGAATGGTAAAGTGACGCGCAGAGGGGTGCCTGGTGTCACCTGGAGGCTTTTGCAGAAGTTAATCCCCAGCATCACGGGTGTCCCCAGTGGGATTAGCCACTAGATTGCACTCTTGCTTTGCGCACGGGCGAGGGAGCTGGCAGGTACCTGGCAGCAGGGAGCGGGATGCTGGAGGCAGCCTGTTCACCCAAGCGCTACCCACCAAGCAAGACGCAATTCCGAACGGGACGCGCTGCAGCGGCTGGGAGAGAGCCAGCTCCTCCGGCCCCGCCGGCAGCCAAAAATAACCACGGCGGGGGGACTTTCAGAGGAGAAATGATCTACATGGCTCTACGGGCAGGGTGCTGCGGGCTGAAATGCTGCTGCCTCCAGGGCAGCGACTGCTCATCCTTTGGGAGGAAAGTGGCAAAGATCAGGGGATGCTTTTGGTGGGGGAAGAGGATTGGATCTGTTTTGCAGCTCGTTTGGACACATTCCCGTCAGTGGGATAAACACCCCTTCCTGGGACAGCTGGCTCCACAGGAGAGCACGTACGTGCCAGCCACTCACCATCACTGGGAGAGGCTGGATTCATCCCCATGACCCAGTGCATGCTGCAAATTCCCCTCATGCATTTATTTCCCTCTCGGTCACTGTGACTCACGCTCTCCATCTGCCTGTTTACAGGCTGTTTTCCCAAGGTCCCTGCGGAGGCAACGACTGGTTGGGAGGAACTGGGCTATTTGCCCAGATCCTTGAGGGAAAGCCCCCAGAAGTCTGGGAGCAGGAGGGAAGGGCAGGGGCTGGACGCCTGCACGCTGGGACCTCTCTTGAAGGGACAGAGGCCATTGTGTATCCCACAGCCTGGCTACACCCACAAACTGGCTACACCCAGGAGCCCAGGGCAGCGCGGGATCTGGCACCACCAGCCTTGTCTGGCATTGCCCTGGCAGCCCGGTGCCTGCAGGGCAGGGGTGGGTACCACACACACGGCTCCAGCTCCAAAAGGTCAAGTATCACCAGCCTGGAAATGGCGCCTACGCTGCCTCCCTTCATCTCCCATCAGTGGGGGTCGAGCATGCCAAGCCCTCTTGGGACAGGGATGAAGGGAAAGCTCTCAACAGAGTCACAAAGGAATGCAGGGCTGATGACAAGGGAAGGGCAGGAAGATGGAGGGAGCTCCCAAGGGCTGGCAGGTCACCCTTGAAATAGCTCCAGAGGCAGATTCCCAGCGTGAGCATCCCCTCTGTGCATCCCGGCTCTGCTTCCCTAGGGATGCTGAGGCACAGGGGAGGGGGAGCGTTGAGGGGGGAGGCTGCGCTTTGTGGTTTCACGGTGCATCTGTGCCCTTTGAATCCCCATGAGAATGTGGAGGTGGTAAAATGTCACCAGCTGGGCCGCGGGGAAGGGGGCCGGACGCGTAAAAAACCCCAACAAAGGGCGGCCATTGTCTGGGGAGAGGCAGTGGGGGGTCGGCGGGGGAGCCCGCTGAGTGCCCCTCGCCCCCCAGCCCCCACAGCTCAGGTGCCGATGAAAAGGCAGCTTTATCCCCCTGAGCCCTTCGTGGGAGATGATGCAGATCCCCAGCATCCCAGGCCATGGTCCAAACGTGCCCCCTAGGGAAGCAGGGGGAGGTGGAGGAGAGCACCGTGTGCCCCAGCCTCCTGAAGCCACTCCAGGCTGCTGCTAGGGCTGCTCTCCTCCATCTAGCCTCCCATTCCCACTTCCTGGCAAGCCTGACCTGCGTGGGCAGACGGGAAGATCCCATTCAGGCTCAAGAAGCAGCCCGGGCCCCCCTCCGCCCATCTTCTCCATTACAGGGCCTTTTATGGCCATTGCCTCAGGCAGGGCGCTGGGTCCCTGCCAGGCAGGGGGAAGGGACATTGGTAGGGTCACCTGGGGATGCCCTGAAGGCGGCTCACCCTCTGCAACCCCTGGCACTAGGTCCTTCTGTAGAACAGCAGCATTTGGGGGGGGGGTACTGCATCCTGTAACTTCCAAGTTTACTTTGTGCACGGAGACAGATGGACCGAGGGCTAGTCCGAAATACTTGGCAAGGGTGTTGCAAACTCTGTAGTGGAGGAATTGTAGCACAAATATCCCCTTCCCCTGTCATGGAACAGGGCTGAACAGCCCACTCAGGCTTTGGGGTGAGATGTCAGAGAGGTGGTGGGCACAGGGTGGGTGGAGGAAGGTGAGTCCTCACCTCCATCCCTGGGCTGTTGAGATCCCATGCTCTACCCTGGAGCCAGCTGCACAGAGGCAGAGGCAAAGCAGTCCCCCAGCCCCAGGATGAAAGGTGTTCCCTCAAACATCGCCCATCATTTCCTCCTCCATGGCGGGAGCTATGGAACAGGTTCTTCAGCAACCCCCTGGCTCAGCGACAGGACAGGGAGAGGCCGGGAAAGGAGCCAGCCGAGACTTGGCACTGCCATCCCGGACCGCCCTGTGCGCCATCGGGAAAGACGCACCCCAAACCCTGTCTGTGCCAGTGGCAAGCCACGCTGGATGGGTGCTGGAGGGTGCTGTGTGGGCCACTAATCTCGACCAAAACCCCTTGGGAGGCAGCTGACGGGGAAAACATGGATTTAGTGTGTTGACAGTGCTGGGACCCAGATCTAGCCAGCAGCTGAGCCAGGTGGTCAAGGCTGCATCCTACTCCACTGGCTTGGTGGTGAGATGCTCCCAGCTGTAAACCAGGGTCCCAGCCAGGGTCCTCATCCCTGTTCCTGGGCCAGAAGCTGCTGGAAGTGGGGGGCAGACGTGCTGGCAGCTCTGCAGCACATGTATCCCAGTGTGAGCCCAAGTGTGGGAGTTTACAGGGCTTTGACGCAGGAGATGTGTGATGGGGGAATTGTTGCCAGGCTTGGGGAAAGGATCCAATCACACCAGGGTGCTCTCGGCAGATTAAGGATTGGAAAGCTCTGGTAATTACTTTGCAGTATAAAAATAGGCCTGGCTTTATCCCTCACCCTGATCTCCAACTCCTGCCTCTCCCTGCCCCACTCCTGCCCCTCACCCAACGGTGAGCAGATGCCACGCACCCAGTGAGCACAGCAGGAGGGCACAACACAGCTGCTGGCCTGGTCCTGGCATTTCTGGGTGGAGGGGGTAATAAAGATGGAGAGGGGGTCTGGAATGGGGTGGTGACAGCAGCACAGCAATGGCATCTGGCTGGCACGTGCAAACTGTGAGGATCCGGAGACTGGGAGAGGAGCCGGGGCACGCACAGAGGCGTCCCCACACACTGCGAGGCTTTGTGCCAGGGAAGCAAGAGCCTGGAGACATCAGCAGAGCAGATGTCTGGTCAGGAGAGGACCACGTCTGTGGGACCATCTGACATAAAGAGGGAAGATGGCTCCGGCACTGACTGTCACCACATGCTGGTGGCTCCAGTAGGACCCAAGAGAGGGCTGCTCCATGCACAGGGAATGGAGCAGCACGGATTGACTCAGGGCAGTTGTCAGACTTCTCAGTTCCCTTTGCTGGGGTCTGGGAACATGTGATGATTGGAACCACAGGGATAAAGCATGTGGAAAACACTCCTGGATATGCAGTCCCACCTGTCTTCTCACCTTCCTCTGCAATAGTTCTGGCCAATCTGTGTCTCATGGCAAACTCAAAACACAAACTCTCCCTCTTGTCCCCATCCTTGCACAGCAGCGTACTCCTTCGCCAGAGCCTGGCTGGCCCGAGCCAAAGCAAAAGCTGCTCCCTGCACCCTCCCTGTGAGGCCTTCAGAGCAGCCAGCATGCAGGCAGCATTGCAGGCAGCATTGCAGGCAGCATTGCAGACAAGCAGAGCACGCAGCAGAGCACACAGGAGCCTGTAGTCTGGCAGCGAGCCCCAGCATGTTCCATGTAGCCCGTTCAGCCTTGTGGGCTCCCACCCACCCCAGCCCCGCCGGGGAAACGGCTCAGCTGCATCCAGAGGCTTCTGGATGGGGGGGCGGCAGCTGCCAGCCCCGTTCCAGGCCGTGCAAACCTCGGGCTAGTGGAGCAGTGCTATAAATATCTCCCCTTGCGAGACCCGGTCACGCAGCCGAGATCACGTAAGGGGAAGAGCTGCCCTCCTGCAGGTTTCCGAGTCTCGGTGCCTGCGCAGCACAGCCCAGAGTCCCCCCATGTCCTGGTTCATGGCCAGGGCACTGGGGTGCAGAGCCCAGAGGTGGCTGGCACAGCAGCGGGTGGATCATGTGGGAAAGCACCGGCGACATTTCTGCCACCAGAACAGAGTGGCAAAAGCTAGCTCCGTGGATACATCTGCCCCCAGCCACCCCCAACCCTCATTTACAAGCACAACTCCCCTAAGCCCACCCCGTACAGTTCCACAAAAGCCCTGCATGGGACCCCCACGCCCACACATTCACCCTTTCCTGCCGCACCCCAGGCACTCTGCACCCCCTGGCCCACGTGCAAATCCTGCAGCCCCTCTGTACCATTAAACCTGCGGTAGGATGACTGAGGGGGCAGAGACCCCTCAGACGCGGTGATGGCTGCAATCCCTGTTCCCTGCAGAGCCCCCCGCTCTGAGCAGCCCCCAGCCCGGGGAGCGGGTGGGGAATACTGCCCTGGCACACCCAGCCCTCACACCACGCACCGTCGCCCCCAGCCCGGTTTGCAGACGAAAAACGCTCCCCTCCCGCCAGTACTTTTCCATACACACCCTCCATGGTCCTTTGTTCTGTGCAGATCCCGGATCCAGCCCGCTCTCTCTCGCACGGGGATTGTATATACCCCCTTGCCCTCCCCTGATTCACCCTCCAGCGAATCCCTCCTGGGGGCCCCGCTGCCCTCGGAGGGCGGGCGAGGGTCCCGGGACCCGGGGAGCTGAGCTGAGCTCCGGCCCGGCCGCCCCCGCCCGCTCGCCTGGCTGCGGCCGCTGCCTCCTTCGCCTCTGCCCGGAGACGGGACACCGGAGCCGCCGGGGTGCGCAGCCGCCACGGGGCAGCGGAGCCTTCCAATGGTACCGGAGCCACCCGGGGCACCGGAGCCTGCCAGGAGTACCGGAGCCCCCCGCGGGTACGGGAGGTGCCGAGCTGCCCGGGTGCGGAGCCGCCCAAAGGTACCGAAGCCACCGCGGAGCCGGGGTCGAGGGAACCCGCCGGGTACCGACCCATCGCGGTGCCCTGGCCGCCGGGACCGGTGTCGGTGCCGCCGCTCTCCTCCGCTCCTCCCCGCCCCGCGCCGTTGCCTCCCGCTCCCCCGGGCCGCCACCGGGGGCCCGGC
>VWYP01001175.1:2315-23998 GCA_013400435.1 Pycnonotus jocosus | reverse complement strand
GGGGACCAGGACTAAGGCTGAGCAAGGCCCCCGATCCCCCCCCGCCCTTCAATCCTCACTGCAGTGACGGATCTGGTCTCACACACCCCACTTCGCTGTAGGTCTCCCCCTTCCCCGCCCCAAATATCTGCTCCTGCGAGGTCTGCCTGGCCCCCACACCGCCCCCCACAATAATGCCACCCTCCGTATTCCTGGTCTCTGCTTCCCTGCATCTTCCTCTACCTACGTGAAGAGTTCTGCTCGTACCAGACCCCTTTTTCCACCCACTCTTCAATCTCTGCTTCCAGGGGTGCTGCTGGTGGGGTGGCCCACAGCTGTTCCATTTATGGGGTGTAGATGACAGCCCTCCCCCCCAGCCACAGATGGCTGGGCAGTAGCATTCAGTCCCACCATGGACACAGCCCTATTCGTGTGTCTTCGCCCAGGGAAGTGGGGCTCCCTCTCACAAAGCAGGTCTCACCTCCCTTTCCCCTTGCCATAGGGACCATCTGTGCTGTGGGGAGAGGTTGCTCTGCTCAAGGATCTGCAGCTGGAGAAAGCAAGACCCCAAGATGAGAGTGAGCCAGGATGTGAAGGGGGCGTGGGGCAGGGGAGAGGGGTGCAGAGCCACCCCCCATGCAAACCAAAAGAGTCTCCCATGTGTGCTAAGGGACATGCTGGGGCTGTTATGAGGACAGGGAGGTTCAGCAGGCACTTGAGGAGCACAGGGAAGGGGGTGACCAGTCCCTCCTGCTTTGGCCCTGGTCCTGAGCTTCCCAAACAGCAATGGAGGGACACGGCCAGCTGGCTGGGGAGGGATCCCAGCAGGGCCACAGCAGTCCCAGCTTAGGGCCGTGCTGAGAAATTCAAGCGCCACCAGACGGACTCTTTGCTTGCCTTGGCTGTGCCCCCCACCCGGCAAAGTGCCTGTGGGCAGCCACAGGCCACCCGCAGATCCAACCTGTCTCTGGCCACCCACCTCCCAAGCACAGTTCTGGGCCACTGCCACCACCCTGTCCCTGCCCCGAGCTGCTGCAGACGGGCTGATGCTGATCTGCTCTCTCTGTGGTGGAGAAAGACTCGGTGGAAGGAAGGAAAGCTGAGCTGCTCTGGCAAGGGAAAGGCAAGTTAACCCCCCCTCATTCCGTTTTAGTGGGGAAATCTGCACAAATCCAGTGTTATCCTGGTGGTTTGGGGCTGGGGCAGTGCCCAGCTGCTGGCAGTGCTTGCACAGCCTGGCACAGCCCTCCCTGGCCACCCGGTCGCTGTGCTGAGGCTGCGCCAACTCGCTTCACCCAGGGCGAGCAATGACAGCTCCCTGTTGAGCATGGCTGGACCGGGCAGCTTTGCAGCCTTGTTGGCTTTGCCTGCTGGAATGAGCTGAGGAGGAGGGCTGGTGCCCCAGCAGGGAGGAGGGGCTGTCACCAATCTCCTGGTGACACTTGGTCAACTCATTGCCTCCAGTCTTAGCTGTTCCCTTCCAGCTGCCTGGGCTGGACTGGACCTGCCTGGATGGAGATGGCTGTCCTGTGAGCTGTGTCCTCAGACACTCATTAGGAGCAGGGGACACCATGGATGTGAAGGGGATGAGTGTGGCAGCTCAGGGCTCTTTGTGGGGTGGAAGAAGTTGGATGACAGCAGTGGGATGGGGTTTGGCACCACAGCACAGTGTGCAGGAGGGAAACTGAGGCACAGTGGCTGCACCCAGGGGCAGGTGGGTGGCCCTGTCCAACTCTTTGGAGAGCAGTGCCCGGGTGGAGTGGGCACAGCACTTCCCGGGAGTGCAGCAGAGCTGATGGCGACCAAGATAATGCTGAAAACACGCCAGTGGCTTTGTTGCTGGTGACAATGGCCCGCAGTATTTTTAGCTGTTGTGGCCTTAGCGACAGAACAGCTTCTCCGGTCCAGCTGCTGCCCCATCCCGCCCTCAGTGTCGCCAGGCCCCCACAGCCCCCCAGGGCTGCTTCCCGGTGCTGTGGAAACCGTAACGCTAGAAACTAAACACAAACACCTCACCCGCTGCCACCCCCAGCTGAGTCACGGCACTGCCTGCTCCCCTTGCCCTGCCTCCCCCTCCCTCCTGCCCACCCCCAGCCCCAAAAGCAGTAGCTGGTGCCCCCCAAGCCAGCCCCACTCTCACTTATGGGGTATTGCCTCTCCCGGGGCAAAGCTTGGGGTTTGCTTCACTTTCTCCCATCTCAGGACTTCAAGAGATGGGGATTTATGGAGAAAACTCTGCAAGGTGGCATCACTGTCCCCCACCCCATGACACTGGGATGGCCCCACTGCAGAGAGTCAGAGCCTGAGGGGTGCCCAGCTTGCCAGCATGACCCCAGTCCTTATCCCCAGACCTCAGGGATAAAAAGAAAGACAGGAACAGAGTCAGAAGGAGCTGCTTTGCACTGTGTCAAGGGCCAGGCTGGGGTGCTGTGCCTGGCCCTCTTGTCCCACTGAAGGAGAATGGGATGTAGGAGCAGGAAGAGTTTTGGGGTCACAGTGGTGGTGGGATGTAGGGGAACAAGGCAGCTCTGCTTGAGCCTCAGGGAAGGTGTCAGCACCTGACTCCTGCCAGACCCAGCATACTGATACTCATTTACCTTGGGGGGGAACAAGGGATGAGTGGGACCCCCTCCAACCTCCCACAAGTATGGGGTGTCCCACTGCTGTGCTGTCCCAGCCCCCATGGGAATTTTGGGCTGCTTTTTGTGGAGCTGGCAGGCTACTGTAGGGCACATGGGGCTGGAGCCCCATAGTCAAGGCCACACACACTGCCATGGTTACTCTCCTTCCATGACCCACATCTCAAGACCCTCAGCACCCATGGGTGTTCAAGGGCTGGGAGAGCAGCTGTACCACCTCTTCCCTAAAACAAGGCCATGACCAGCAGGGAGGCTGGGGCGGGCAGCCGTGGCTGTGACTATGTTAGGATGTTCTAGGGCCGAGGGCAGATCACATCGCAGGGACGAATTAATTAACACTCAGCAGTTTTGGATGATGGCCCAGGTTTTTTTTTCTATTTTCATTTTAGCAAACTCCCAAGTCAGCTTGGCGCCTGCTGGGTCCCGAGTCTGGTGGCTGGGGGGTGGGAGCACCCATGCAGTAGTACCTAAGTACCTGCAGGTGCTGGGGTGGCATCATGGGCACCCCACTGGCTCAATGCCTCCTTGTTCCCAAAATTTGGGTGCTTTCACTGACCCCGGGGGCCAGTGCAGTCAAAAACACTTTTCAGGGCCTGATGGAGCCCCTACTTTCCTGCTGTGGGTTTTCTTAACTCCCCATCCTGCCAGCAAGAGGCTCACACCTGTGCCTTGCTCCTGGCTTGGAGCCCTGAAAATTTTCTGGGAAAGGGATTTTTAAATAAAAGTTGTAAATACCCTCAATTAGTACTTTTATTAGCCCTAAATGGTGGGGGGATGAAGGATCAGGGCTATGTGTGAGGGGCTGGCCCCAGGTGAAGGGGTCTGGGGGGTGTCAGTGTGTCCAGCTGTGTGTGTGTCCAGCTGTGTGAGCACACACGTGTCTAGCTGGGTGTGAGCAGTACAGCTGCTAGACAGTGTGGGGGTCTGGGGGTGCTTGCATTGAACAGGTCAGGGCTCTGCTGGGGCAGGGATGTCCCCACTGGGGCATATGGCATTGCTCAGGCTCAGTCTTCAGCCTCATTTCCTGCTGATGAAACCGGTGCTTCTCCCCGTCAGACCTCTCCACCTCTCCAGTGAAAGAAAGGGTGTGGTGGCTGAAAACACGCCCGTGCCTCCTGTGCAGGCGGCCAAGGAGAAGCCCCGCGCCAGCCAGCCTCACCCGGCCCCCCCACACCTTTAAATTTAGCTCTTCCCTCTCCAGCTGTGTGAGCCAGGCTGGCAGCCAAAACTTCTGCAGCCGTACACACCCCTTGGAGAGCAGCAGCCTGCCTTGGAGGGCTGCAGAGCCCCAGGAAGTGCACTGTCCTTGCTCCCCATGTCTCACACCTGTGGTCACCTCAGCCTGTGCCCTGGGCAAGCGGGAAGCGTTCATAGGCCCAATGTCCTCCCAGGGAATTTGGGGCAGAGCTGAAAAGGACTCCCCATGCTCAAGAAGAGAGATCCCTGCTAGCAATAAAAGCCAATCCATCTCTGCTACCCCAGAGGAGCAGGGAATCCAGCCGGCATGCCCCGTGCTCACCCTCTCAGTGCTGCCTGCCCAGCTGAAACTCAGAGAGTGCAGCACCACTCACCTGCACGCACACACACATCACTTACCTCTGTGTGTGTGCTCAGACACGGCACACACCTGGCACAGGTGTCTAACAGAGCCTCACGCTCACCCCATGACTGTGAGAACACCTGTGGACTCACCTGGGCACCCGTGGCTCAGCTGGGCACCCACCTGTACCTGCAGCCATGCCTGGGCGAGTGCACGTGCAAACACAGAGGTGTGTGTTAACAGGTGAGGTGGTCCATACGTGTGTGTGCTCTGTGCACGTGTGTGTGCACATAAGCACGTTCTGGGCACTGGGGTGCACACACGTGTGTGCACAGCGCATGGGGCCTCACTGGGAGTGCGTGTGGGTGGGCAGCGCGCATGTGGGCTGGCGTGTGCTGTGCCCAGGCACCACCAGATGGTGCCCTGCCTCCGTGTCACCTTTTGGGGACACAAACCTGCTCCCTACACAGGGACATGGGGGTGGTTCATGAGGGGACACCGCCCTCTGTGCCAGGCAGAGCCCCCCACCATAGCCAGAGAAGAGTGACAGCCACGGTGACACCTTCCTGTGCCAACGCTTTCTTGAAGAAGATCAAGGGGGTGGATCAGCACCTCCGTGGCATTGCAGGAGAGGGCTTTGCTGCAGGGGGTGGGCTGGTGGCAGGGAAGCAGGCAGAGCTCGGAGAAGCTGCAGGGTCTGTGTGTGATTTGGGTGGGTGGGCAGCTNCCCGCCTGCAGCAACCATAAACCTGCCTGGAATGGGAGATGCTCGACTCACACCTGCGGGCATGGGGTGTGGGCTGTAGCGTGTCCCCATCCTCACTTCATGATGCTGAGACCTGAACAAACTCACCACAAGCAGGCACGGCAGAGATGCGAGGGAAGACTGAAGAGGGGGAAAGCTGCAATTCCTGGTCCATCCTCCTCCCAGCTCTATGGGCTTCTGTCCCCACACCCCCTGCCCATCTGCCCCATGTGCATGGGTCATTCCCAGGCTCCCCACCAGTTTCCTGGGGGTGCTGTGTGCCCAGGGAAGCTGCCATTGGGCCGGCGGCAGGCTCGGGAGCCTCCCCAGCCCCGCAGCTCCTCCAAACCGGCTCTACCTGCCGAGGAGCCCAGACCTGCTGGGGAACCCCGGCAGGTTTGTACATCCCGTCCCCACCGCCTGCCTCTGCCCCAGGAAGGGCCCCATCCCCACAGGCAGAGGGCCCAGGCACAGCAGCGCCACGCGTCCTCCTGACACGCTGCTGGGAAAAGCTCTCTCTGCCCGGGAGGTACCGGCCGTGGGGTGCCCGTGTCTGGCCGTGTCACCCCTTCACACAAAGAGCCCGGCACAACACCGCCCTGTGCCGGGACTCACCGCGTGTCCCCGCCCGCCGCAGCACGGCTCTGCTCGGGAGATCCCGGGACACGCACGGCCGGGACTCCTGGTACCGGCTGTCGACGGCTGTGCTGGGCTGTGCCGGGCTGTGCCGTGAGCTGGGCTGGGCTGTGCACAACTGAGCCGTCCCGACGCTCGGGCACTGGGGCCGCACCTGCGACTCCCCCCAAACTGGGACGGGCCCGGGGATGCGATGCGGGACACGGGGATGCGATGCGGGACACGGGGACCCGCCGAGCGTGTGCGGGTCACACGGAGCTGTGAGGGCAGCGGCGGCCACGAGGTCCCCGGCGAGGCCACTCCGCACCCCGCGCTGCCCTCCGTGTTTTCCCTGCAGCCTTTTGTGTGCGCGGCGCCGAGCGCGGGGAGGGCGCCCGGCCTTCCCCTTCCCCCTCCTCCTCCCCGGATCCCGCCCCCTCCGGCCGCCATTTCGCAGCGCCGGCCTCACCCGCGCTGCTCCACATCATGGAGGACCGGCGGAGGCAGGAACAAAGAGCCCCGTCCGCCTCTGCCCCGCGCCGGCCACGCGTGTTCCGCGGTCCGCCCCAGCCCCACGGGCATCCCCGCCCCGCCGGCACCCTCCGCTATGCCCGGGCTGTGTCTGACGAGGGGCGTAATTTCAGACTTATCCCGAATCCACGTGTGATGAGTTTGTGGCGGTCTCAGCCCGGGAGAAGCAGCGCCTGCCGTGTACCGGGGCTCAGCCGGCCTGCAGTTGTCCCCAAGGCAGCTGTGCAAGGGAGGCTCCAAGGGGGCTGTGTGTGCACCGTGTGTGCAGGTGTGACCACAAATGCACACGAGTGGGGCACTGGTGTGACAGTCTGCGCACATGTGATGGGGCACGTGGCACATGTGATGGCCGTGTGGGTGTGTGATGACACGACAGCTGGCACAGGTGGCCATGCGCTCGGGTGTGACAGTGCAGGTGTGTCTCTGCACAGGTAGCACCCTCTGTGCTGGCATGGCTGTGAGTGTGCCAGGCTGTGGGGGTGTGACGGCAAGAGTGTCTGCAAGTGTGCACGTCAGCACTGGCAGGGTGTACATGGAAGCCTGTGTGTGGCTCAGGGGGGTGTGAGTGTGCATGTGGGGGCACACATCTGGCACACACATCTGGCACCCATGTTGTACATCCAGACTGTGTCCCCCATTTCTTCCCTCTGTGTGAGGGCACAGGGCTGAGTCTAGGGGCAACCAGAGGGGCCTGTGGTGCACGGCAGGGGGCACAGCCCCTGCCCACAGGCAGGCTGGACCAGACTCCCCATAGGCACTCCCCAGACAGAGCGGTTTTGCTCTTCTTCCTCTTCCTCTCCCCAGCAGTTCAGTCCCAGCCATGCCCCAGTCACAGGTCACATTGTAACCAACATCAAGGCTGGGAGGAGAGCCTGGGGGGGCCCCTGCCCTGTCCTGTCCCGTCCCTCTGTGCCCATGGGTATGGCCCCAGTTGCCCCAGGGAGGGGAAATTGAACAAAAGGTAGCACTGGAAGGCATGTATGGCTCGGAATGCAGGAGGCAGCAGGGATGCTGCCCCCTGTCCCTGCCCAGCCCTCCTTGCCATGGACCCCATGCAAGGGCCTCATCCTGTCCACTGAAGCCCATGGCATTCCTGACTCCTTTCCTCATATGCCACCTAGTTTTTATTCTGTCCCCCCTTTCAGGTTTATCTTGTCCTGGCAATGACAGCCCTGTCTCTTCTACCTGCCACTACACATCAGCTGTTCCCAGCTCACCCTGGCTTTGGGCACCACTCATTCTTTAAGCCAGGTGTAACCAAAATATCTTCCCTTGCAAAGGGCTTGTATTGCTCCCCACCCCTCTCCTCCTCACCTCAACCCCATATCCTTCCAAGGAAAAAAACAATCCAAGCAGCAGTGCAGGGCACAGCTCTCCTGCAAATGGGCTGGGACCAGCCTGGTGCCATCCTCAGCCTCACAGCCCCTGCTTTTGCATGTATGAGCCTCCAGCCCCTTTTGTGCTACTCTACCCCATGGTGCTCTTGCTGGGTGCCAATCAGGGCTGTCACCCATAAATCCACCTTCCTCAGCTGGGGGTACAAAACACCAGGGCAGAGGACACAGCGGCTGTGCCGGTGCCACCCTGCCCTGCACGAGCTGTTCACAGTGAGCAATACCCTGATCACGGCTCCTGTCCCTCCCTGGCGCCTTCCAGCCACCAGCATCAAGGCACTTTGTCGGCATTAAATATTCAGTTCCGTTCTCCATCCCCTCCCTGCGAAGGAGTTCAGCATGGCAATGAACCCGCTGGCCTGCCCGTGCCCCGTGCCGCCGGGATGTGTCTGGGCAGGTGCTGCATGCCAGCCTCCTGCAGCAGCGCCTGGGAGCACAGGAGAGGACAGCCACATCCCCCAGCACACAGTCGGGTGGTGGCCCTGGGGACCAGGGTCACCTTCCCCCCTCACCAGCTGCTCTCCTATGCATCTGCCTGCTGCAACACAGGCTTCAGCTCTCCCTGCATCTCTGCTCCTGGTTTGGATCTGTCCAGCAGAAGCTCCCTCTTCACTACCCTTAAGCCTCTCCACCCCTCAAGTACCAGCTGGCCTGTTCACCCAGTGGCCTGTTGAGCACAGATTAATACCCATCGGGCCCCAAACAAGGTCACTTGAGGGCAGTGGGAGCTCCCTGCATGCTGCAGCAGGAGCAGGCTGGGAGGCGGGTGGCTGTCCCCATGTAGAAATCCCATGGGATGGTCAGCAGGCACAGGCAGCAGAGCTAATGGGGATCTGCAAGGACAAAAATATGATTGGGGGGAGGCTGCCCTGAGTGCTAGACGAGTACTGGGGCTTGAGGGTCCTTCTGTGAAACAGAGTAACAGCAAACCCTGACCCAGAGCCAAGGCTGGAGAAGAGAAACGGAGCAGGTGACAGAGATGTTGTGAGCACCCCAGCACTGGGAGTCCGAGCCAGCACCCTGAGATGTGAGGGAGGGAAGCTCACCAAAAGCTGCAATCCCAGTATCCACCAGGGCAACTGGGAGCCCAGGACAACTGGGAGGCAGGAGAGAGGGCAGTGGGAAGAAACAGCTGTCACAGTGTGGCAGGGACTCAGTTCTGCTGCCTGGGTATCACAGGGCAGGACAATGGCAAGAGGGGTATTTTTCAGAGAGATAAATATTATACTTGGGGAAAGATAAGCGAATTCTGGTTGAGGAGATGCTGGAAAGTGCCACATTACATCCCACCACCGTAGCTGTCTACAGCCCCCTGGGAGGGGGTTGGCAAGGGTTTTGTTTTCTTTTCACCTTCAGGTCCATTTTCAGGCTTCACTCTGTGACCGCAAAGACCAGGAATGTGCAGTGTGTGGTGGAAATAAGAGCTTGAATCCTGCTCACGAGCACAAAGCATTCAGGGGACCAGGACACCAGGTCACAGGAATGTCCCCACGCTTAGTGCAAGGCAGAAGTTCCCTGTCCGCAGCCAGGAGTGTCCTGTCCCAGAGCAGCACCATCCTGGGGTGCACAGCCGGGAAGATTCAGGACCCCCCACAAGGGCTGGGAGAACCGGACGCAGGGCACGGCTGAATGAGCCCAGTCGCAGCCTGGCGGCTGGCGGGAGCCCCAGGAAGAGAGGCGAGCCACCCCTGCCATTCCTGCAGCGTGGCATCATCGCTGCGCACGATGCCGCTGGAGTAATTGCCGCTGGAGTAATTGCCGCCGGGCTGGGTGCCAGCGCAGCGCCCGCCCTCGGCCCCCGGCACAGGAGATAACTCAATCTGCCCCTCCTGCCTCCTCCACGCAACGGGGGGGCCACTGCGCTCCCCTCTGCTCGGCCCAGGGGACACCCCCGGGGTGTGTGAGTCAGGAGGGAGCCGATGTGGGGCATTGGGGCAGCCTCCTGGCGCTCAAAGGCCGTTCCTTGCATCCCCCTACCCTAATTTGAGGCATCTGCTTGGCAAAGCCCGAGGGCTTCCCGTTGCAGAGGCCACCGGAGCATTTTAATAGCGTGCTTTTGCCTGGCTTCCTTCCTGGGAATAAACCACGTCCTGATGATACAGAGCATAAAAAAAGCCGGCGTTAAGGGCCGGCGGCCAAAGCTGGGAGCGGGCAGAGCTGCCCCCATCCCCCGCCCCTGCTCGGCCCGTCCTGCCGGCGTTGGGGGGACACAACCTGCCAGAGCCCTGCCACAGCCCGTCCCTGCTGCCGTTGCAAAACAGGATGCAATAAAACCCCATTTGGAGCCCGAGTGACAGCAGGGAAGGGCGGAGGGATGGCTGGCTCGTGCTGGGTGGCTGCTGCTGGTGGCACGCCTGCACTGGGGAGCGGCGTGGTTGGGGGACTGTCTCCCCATGCTGGCCCAGGAGTGGACACCACTGCCCCAGAGAAGTGACATCCCAGGAAGGTGAGCTTGACCCCCATTGGGTGCCTCTGTGCTCCCCTTCCAAACACTGCCTGCATCCTGGGGACAGAAAAGGACACTTGTCCCAAGCCGTGTCCAGGAGTCACACCTTCACCAAGCAGTGAAGGTGCTTTGAGTCCCCAGACTCCGACTGTCATAGAGTCTGGGAGGGTTTTGTTCTTGGCCTGCTCAACCTGAAGCTCTTCATGAAGTGTATTTTAATGATTTAATTACATTTCCAACTGAGCAAAGTGAAGGAAGAGCGTCCCACAGGGCACTGTGAGTTACCCACCCATTGTCCCCAGCCTGTGGGCAGCTCCAGCAGTACAGGCTGGAGTCTCCATTGCCCCAGGCACCCCGCTGCTGAAAGAGCATGGAAACACAGTGATAACACCACCATGGCCAGAGGGGAAGTTTCTGGAAAAGTGTCGGATAAGTCACTGCAAGCCCTGTGTTTCCAACCTAAATACTGGTGGGTGAATTCTGCAGGGAGTTTTGGGCAGTTGTGGCTTTTTTTGAGGGGAAATGGAATGGGGGAGCTGTGGCATGAGCACATTTGATGTCACCTTGCTGCCTCTGGATTGGTGGAACTTGGCTTCTCTGGGGTGTGTGGTGTGCAGGCTGTGGCTGACAGGGGTTCAGGGGCCAGCTTGTGGCATAGGCACACAGGAGCCCCACAGCTGTGGGATGAGTCTGTCAGGGCTCATCCCAGGTGAGGGGGCTGGCAGTCATGGGAGTTCCCACAGCAGCACAGCTCAGGTGTGAACCCAGATCAAAGCCCTTCCTGCAGCTGGGGTGTGCTGGGTGCACCATGTGTGGCTTCTCCCTTGTCTAAGAAGGGCTTGAGCTGTAGAGCAGCCCACCTCCGTGCTAAAGGAAGGGAAAGCCTCTCTCTCCCTCCCCCAGCTGCAGGTTTTTGCCAGCCCCATTGACCTCATCATGTTTGCAGGTTGCCGCCTCGCTGTCCACAGGGATGGAAATGTGGTCAAAGTTTATTAGAAGGACAACAGCTCTGTGTGTGTGTGTGTATTTGTGTGTATTTGTGTGTGTGTGTGTGTACATATAGGCAAAGTGTGACGGCATGACCTTTGTTTTCTTGGGAAGCTGTGCTGAAAGGCAAAACCAGGAGGGGAGGAAGCAAACAGGCAGGAAGGGGGGATGCAGTAGGTGTATTTTCAGCTGTGCTCTGACTCTCTGCAGCATGGGAAGGCACCATGGGAAGGAGGGCACAGGGACAAATGGCAGCAGCAAGAGCCAGGGCCCAGAGAGCAGCAGAGGGGATCAGCCTTTGCACCATACTGGAGGAGCAAATACAGTCACCGTGTCCCACTGGAGCAATGTTTTGCCAGTCTGTGTCACAGGCACCTGGCCTCTGTCATCCAAACTTGCTTTCAGGATCGTTAACAGGGCATTTTTCCTGCAGAGAATGGCCTGGGGGCTGTGCACATCCCATCCTGCTGGGATTCCCATCTTCCTGGCACAAGGGCATTTACCCCCTGGTGCTTCCCTTGTGCCAGAGGAAATCTGCCTGTCAAGGCACTTCCAGCAGGCACTGGGGCAGTGTGTGTGGTGATGGAGACCTTCAGCTGCTGTGACTAACTTTCTTCCCTATGCCAGGCCAGACTTGTCCCCACCCACCATACCAGAGACAGCTCTGAGGACGGGGCTCTGCTCCTCTGTGTTAGGCAGGTGACATCCCACTCACCTGTGGCTTGGTCTGCAGGAAGGAGGCATGCTGCTGAGCTGGCCACACTGCTGTGCTTGGTGGTGGCTGTCACTCAGAGCTGTCACTCCCCATGTCCCTCCTGTGGAGGGAGGAAGTGGCAGGAGCTTGGGTGTGCTTTGCCACGGGTACTGGCTTCTCTTGCTCACAAACACATTCCTCCTTTTGTATCTGACAGAAGGCTGCTGCCTGCAGCCCGGCCACTGGTGCATGAAATCACAGGGTCCACGGGACCTGACTCCCAAGGGACAGTCACTGCCTGTGCCCATTGCTTGGGTCACCAGGGTGCAAAGAGCAGGGCAGAGTGTGGCTGTGATGGTACCTGGGGGATGTGTGGGCTGTGGTGTTTCTCTGGCACACCTAGGCAGGCAAGGACATCATCCTCTGCTGCTGCCAAGTGGGCTGTGACAAAGGACAGTGTGCAAGAGGACTGTCAGGAAACAGAGAGGAGGGAACCAGCTCCTGCCCTCCTGGGGGGTGGCATTGTCCCTAAACTCAGTGCTAACCCCCAGTACCCCAGGCATGTGCCAAGAGGAAGATCCCAGGATGACTTTCAGGATACCATACCAGGGTCACATCCTTAGACATTTCATGCTTGCAGCCACAGTGCTGCTTTTCCAGGGCAAAGGCGAGTCCCTCCATCTGAGCCCTGCAGCAGTCCCACAGTCCCTGGAGGCTGTTTTGAAGCCATACATGGAAGGACCCTGGGAACAGAGATTGAGTTTAGAACAGCACGTATTGGTCCTTTCCCAAAGCTGCACCTGGTGTGTCCCACCACCAGCCCCCCCAGTCACCACTGCAGATTGCTCCCAGCCCTTTCCCAGAACAGCTGTAGGTCCTGGCTGTGCTGACAGAGGTTGCAGAATCTGTATGGAGACCACGAGGCTGTGCCATTCCTGGGGGGCAAGCCTGGGAGCAGGGGGACACACAGTGCCTAGCCCTGCCCACATATGGGGACAAGGACCAGTCAGTGCCCAGGTGCCAGAGCGATGCCGTGTTGGAAGGATCCCAGCCAAGGCTCTCATCAGGCACCACCACAGCATCTTGGAGCCAGCCCCGGTGACTCAGAGGAGAAATTCAGACTTCTCTGCCCTCCGCCTGGTTTCCTGACTCCTCTAAATTTGCATAACAGCCTCTCAGCTGTTCCCTGGGGCCAATGGGACCCCTCTAGCAGCCGGGCCCCCTGCAGCAGCCGCAGGTTCCTGCGGTCAGCCCCAGCTCTCGCTCTTGCTCATGCAAACAAACTGCACCAACGGCTCTCTCCCTGCACGTGGGGCTGGCGAGTGCCCGCCCTTGGTCCCCAGCCAGGGCTCGTCCCCATCCCAAGTGCTGCGGGGCACTGCAAGCCCAGCCCAGAGTGCCTTGCAGCTGCGTGGCTGTTCGGTCATGCTCCAGGCAGCGATCGGGGGAGTAGCATTCCTCTAACAACAGGGCTGAGGAACGGTGGCTCCATGGGTGGCTGTGACTGATGTCTTCTCAGTCCTCTGCTCAGGCAAGGCTGGTGGCTTTGGCACAGAAGTGCCGGGATGGCATCCAAGTTCACCAACGGTTCACTGGGTGACTTCCCACAGGGCAAAGGTCGAGGCCCCTCGTGCTTCTCAGTCAAGCCTGATGTTTCCCCAGCACTCCTGCAAACCCACCAGGAGCAAAGAGCAAGCCCAGGTGGGGTAGCTAACCACCACATACCTGAACCCACTCCCCAGTCTCTCAGCTCCAGCCTGAGCCACCCCCTCCCAGCCCAGCCCAGGGGTCAGGGAGTCGGGGACAAGGACAGAAAATGACAGCCCAGATCCAGTGCCTGTGGTGCTGTTAGCTGGCTCCAGCCACCACTGCTCACCCCAGGAGGCAACTTTTCTGCTTCCAAGGACACGGCACAGCTTTGGCCAAAATGCAGAAGTGGGGCAGGGCTGAGCTAGGGGCTGGAGGGATACAGGCAGGTCCCATCTCAGCAGGGCTGGCTGGGGACAGAGCAGGGATGCAGCTGCTGCCTGAGACCACTGCTCGTGGTACTACTTGGTGACAAGGTGGCTGCAGGGACATCCCAGGCTAGTTTGGCATCCCCCTAAAGCTGATAGCTGAGCTGTTAGACTCTCTAGGGCCGAATTTCAAAGAGTTTATGAAAGGTCTGTCCATAGGCACTGGGAAGAGAAGTCTGGAGGTGCCCACAGAGCACCCAGTGCGGGGCAGCAGCAGCAACCCGGAGCGCTGATCCCACCCCTCGAGAGACCGTACAGTAACAGACTCCATGGAGCCGCTCTGTGCTCACCCCACCCTCAGCAGCAGTGACACAGCTGTCCCCAACGAGCCCCGACATATCCACCAGTGGGCAGCACCCGGCTCCAGCAGCCCTGTCACCTCAGTCTGCTCCAGTGCCACCAGCACAACACCCTCAGCCCCACCATCCAAACCAGCGGGTGCGAGGGAGGGAAGAAGAAAGGCGGGTATAGGAGAAAAAAAAAAGAAAAAAAAGAAAAAAAAAAAAAGAGAAAATAAATAATAAAAGCAGAGCAATCCAGACCCGGCAAAACGGCGAGTGGGGCAAGCCGGGCACGTTTATTGGGGTGCAGGGGGGAGGATTAAATACCTGCGGAGGGGGATGCTCGGGTCCCGGGGCTGCCGGTGCAGCGTGGTCCAGGGCTCCTCCCGGCGGCGGCGGCTGCCGGGCGGCACGGCACGGCACATCCCGGCACGGCATATCCCGGCAGGGCACATCCTGGCATGGCACATCCCGGCACGGCATATCCCGGCAGGGCACATCCTGGCACGGCACATCCCGGCACGGCACATCCCGGCAGGGCACGGCACATCCCCGTACGGCACGGCACGGCACATCCCGACAGGGCACGGCACATCCCGGTCCGGCCCCAGCACTGCCGGTGCGGGGCTCCGGCGGGCTCCAGTGCACAAAGGCTCCGCTTTTAAAGCCGCTGCCGGAGCCCCCCAGCCCCGCAGGGCCCGGATTGGCGGGGCGGGCAGCACTGCGGGGGGAGCCGCGCAGCGCGGGGAGAAGAATTAAACAAAAAAAGAAGGAGAAAAAGAAGAGCAAACAACGGAGGGGAAAGTGCAATCTCGCCGCAAACATCGGATAAAAAAGCCCCGGGGATGCCCCGGGGATATCCCGGGTCCTCCTGCCTGCGGGGCTGGGGGGGGGCTCAGAGGGGTCCCGGGTGCTGCGCGGAGAGGGAAAGGCTGGAAACCGCAAACCTCTTGAGGAAAAAACTTGTAAATGCCGGGCCTGGCGAGACGGGGTGGGCGGGTGTTTCACGCGTGTTGTGGGCGACTCCGGGTTTCAACCCCTTGCCGGTGCCCGGCCCCTGTCCATCGCCTCGGGGCTGCACCGGTGCCCTCACCCCCGCTCTTCCCCCCGTTTCTATCCCATGGTTGTCGCTGGTTTGCGTTTGGTTGGGGTTTTTTTTTTTCGGGGGGAGGGTGTGTTGTCCAGAGAGCTGTGTTTTTCCAGCTCGTCGGCAGGGGGTATGCTTGTACCGAATAATCCAGCTCTTTTGTCCGGGATGCTGGCCCCCATCCCATCCCATCCCCATTCCCGTCCTGCTCGGGGCTGCAGGCACGCAGGGCCCCCGCGGGCTGCCAGACCCCGAGGCCGGCGGAGAAGCTGCGTTTGCTGACACCAGCAGTGGCACGGCGGAGGGCGCTGCTAACGGGTGCTCCCCATGGGGTGGTGGGTGAGGGAACAATTCTCTTCACCCTGTCCCACCTGTTGGAAGGTGTTTCTAGCCCCACCAAAGCTGCTATAAATGGCACTGGCCCTGTTTGGTGGGATATTCTGGGACTCAGTGGTTCTGATAGAGCACATTTAGTGTTTAGGGTGGCAGGAGAGCCCTGGTACGGCCAGGCATGCTCACAATAGTGTTGTCACACCTTTTCAGTAGCTGCATGTTTGGCCCAGGGTTATCTTGCCTTCATGGGCTCTGAGCATGTGATTCACTCACCTACAGAGAGAAAAACCTTGCTAAATCCCACCCTGATGGGAAAAATTTCCAGCCTCATCATGCTTCAGCCCTGGCACTTTGTTGTCCCACTCTTGAGTCCAAAGTGTTCCTGACCAGTTTTCTTTCACTGATTTCTGGGGTTTGCATGTGGAGCATCACCCCTCAGTGCTGGGTACACCTTCTGTCAGGAGCAAAGCTACAGGGGTAGGACAGCAAGCAGTGTCCATGTGCAGCTGGGGATGGTGCAGGTGCAGGTACATGCAGGGCAGGGCAGCTCCAAGGCTGTGCTCAGACAGCATGGATGCTCTGGGGATGGCTGTAGGAAGGGGAGGACTCAGTGGGGAGGTGAGGGGTCCTGGCACAGGCAGGAGGGTGAGTGCCTCTGGGAACATCAATCCCAATCACCTCATTTGCTGTGAATTTCTGCCTCCACTGGACTTTGTTCACAGGACAGGGGGTGAACGTCTCACCAGGGCCCCCAACTCATCCTCTTTGCTCCACTGCCAAGCTCCAGGCCCTGGGCAGCAATGTGTCAGGACAGAGAGCCATGAGCAGTTCAGTAATGACCTCCCTTGTTGTTAATTGGAAAGCCAAATTAACTCGGTGACTCCACTCTCAATACCATGCTGTGTGGCTGCGGTCTCATGTCCTCAGGAAGAATTTCCCCTGGCAGTGCCAACAGATATGGAGTTGGATGCTGTGGCCTCTTCCCCTCTCCACACATCTTCTGTTGGAATTGTCTGACTTTGCCTAGGCATCTGGCATCCTCTGGCAGTGGGGGAGGGGAAAACTGAGGCACAGAAGTCAGGCTGGCACCTGTGTCAAGACTGCTCACCTACCAAAAAAAAGTTCTCATTCAAAGCTGGGATCCAGGAGGCCTCAGCACTGCTCTTGCCCTCCAACCCTGTACTGGTTTCCAAAGGGCTCATCTGCACTGTGAGAGACCCACACCAAGGGCAAGCTGGCTCCTGAGGTTGATCATAGAAGGGCAGACCCAGCTGTGGCAAGTCCATCTTGAAGATCAGTGGGTATTTGGAAAATAAAATAAGGCTGCATCTTACACAGGCTGCATCCAGGCTCGGTTTCTTTGATTTCTCTTTTCTTTTCTTTTATGGAACCTGACCTGACTCTGGATTTCTGCTGTTCCTTTGCAGGTAGGTAAAACCGTAGAGGGATTGTGATCAGCCTGGCTTTGGAATTAACCCCAGAGCTGAACAGTCTGGGTTAGCAGTGCTTGGGGCTCCTCAAGAGACAGTGCTAATGATGACACAGCACTGTGCTCATGACTTGTTAAAGCCCAGACTTTAACGAGATCGCCGTGTATTTAAACCCACACAGCCCTATCACAGTGCCTGTGTGTGGAACCAGACCTGCTCAGAAGTGCATCTGAAAACTCACTGTGCCTACAGAGGTCTCCAGGCTGCCAGCACTGGCATAAGTGGGATGAGGCATGGTGGATACTGGGTGTTTGAAGGGTCCTGGGCTCTGCTTGGGTAGGGATGCAGGCAGAGAAAGATGGCATGTTGCTTTGGGATGCCCTGTCCATCCCCAGGGCTCACCTTGCTGCTTAAACCTTCCCAAGGCTGTTGGAAGTCACTGTTTAGCTCAGGCCATGCACATTAAGCTCACCCTTAGCCATGCATGGCCCAAAATGGGTTGGATCCCAAAGGAGACATATGCCACCAAATCCAGATGCCTTTTCTCTCCTGGAGATAAATCTCTCACTACAGCCCAAGCAACACCCTAAACACAAAACAAACACAAAGATTGAGCAGGGAAAGTTTGGCTGCTTCAAACTTTTAGCCTGGATCTGGCTGGAGCATCCTGACAAAGCAAAAGCTCCCACTAGGTCTGTTCCAGTTTTCCTGTGTAGCCCCCTATTTTATTAAACAGGGTCCTGGCGAGTTTGCTTTGCTGCCCATCAGAGCAGCCCTGCGGGGCCAGGCTGGCTGCAAGAGGGAGATGGGGAGCCAGATGACCCCACCCCAGGCCTCATTGCTTCTTTCAGCAAGAAGTGTAACAGCATCACGATCCTTGGTGACATCGAGGGACTATTTGTCATTGGCAGAAATGCACTGGCAGGCAGCAGGAGGAGAGCCAAAGGCTACAGCAAAGCATGAGGCAGGCATGGCTCCAGCATCCCAGCAACACGTGCTGCCAGTGCTTGGGATCCTGCCTTCACTGCCCTCGTGGGCTTGGGCATGTGTCAGGCAAGGCTCTGCCTCACACAGCACCACACACACACGTGCCCTGCCTCCATCAGGACACCACGGGTGAATCCCAGTCTGGCTGCTTCTCCCCAGCTGAGAGCAGGAGCTAAACCAGAGCTGTTGGACCATGGGACTGCGGTGACACAGCAAGGAGCTGGGCTGCCATCATGTTTGGGACAGGCTTCTCCATAGTGCCAGCTCAGCTCTTCCTCTGCCTGCAGTGATGTCTTCCCAGGGACTGCAGCTTTGCAGATGTTGCACTGATGGAGTGGGATTCCTCCCCTTCAACACACTGCAGCCAGGTGCTTGTTCAGGCAGCTCTGGCTTGCAATAAATTTGAAGCAAAGATTCAAAGCTGAAATAGTTCTGAAATCCTCCCTAAAGTATGGGAGAAAGAGTCAAGTCTGCTCAGGGATTTTCAGTCTGACCCTGGACCAGCATCCAACTCCACCCACTGTTCTAAGGGATTACAAGGCTGAGGCAGCCAGGAAATCAGTTTCAAGATGGTCTTTCATGTCCCATGCACTCCTGGGACTTGGTTCAAGAAGCCGTGACAAAAATTAAATAGAAAGGGGGTGGTTTGAAGTTCGTGGTGGGAGATAAGCAAGAGCTGGAGCCCAGGAGTGAACCTGGCCACCAGCCCTGGTCCTGCTTATCCCTAGTGCAGCCCCTCTGGGATGAGCTCTCTTCTCTGCTCTAAACCTGACAGCTGTCTTGCAGATCACTTAGCAACAAGCATGTGTGAAGCATTTGTCACATCACAGGTGTGCATCCAGGTCTAGACACGAGGTCCAGTCACTGCTTCTGCTTGATCCCTGGCATCACTCTCCTCCTGTTGTTTTTGAAGCAGTGTGGATGAGGACACTCACCAGCCTCTCTGTAATGTGCACACGTGTTCCTGTGCCTTCAGCAGCTTCTCCCGGGCTTTCCTCCTGCTCCACTTAATTAGGCACCGAGGGAGAGGGACCGTAACCAACAATTAGGTGAGCTGGAGAAGTGCCCTGGTTTTCTGGCCTCGCTGCTCTGAGCACCTTGGGAACTACTTTCCCCCAAGACAGGAGAAGGAGAGAGAGGGAGCCAAGGCTCTCAGAAAGATTGAGCAAAGCAGCATCAGCTGTGAAGAGAAGGCAGTGGATTAAATCGTGCAGGCATGATGGGATAATGCAGGAGAGTCCCTGGGAAGGAGTGAGGCAATGGGTTTTGGTCCTGGCTCTGAATCAGTGGGGTTACAGGATTGTCATTGGGCATCTGGATGGAAGAAATATCCTCATGCAACATTTATTACACAGTAAATGCTCAGGAGCGACAGGACACTGTGGCTGCCAGAACTTGGCTCTATGGTCCCTGGTCACTGCCATGGTCAGCTTATGTGGCTGTGATGTCCTGAGTACTGGCTCTCACCCTTGGAGCTTGTGAGGTTTGTCTGTTCATAATTGGTCTGTGATCACAGTGGCATCCCTGGGGAGGGATTACATCCTCTGCCGACTGTGTGCCTGGCCCAGTTGGAAACAGTTCCAAGCAGCCTCTGCCTCTCTTTCTGTTGCCAATTCAAGGCCTTGGAGCTAATCTCCAGTGTCGCCAAAAGATCAAGTCTTGGCCCTGCTGGTAATGGTGTGATCCCAAAACATTTCAGGAACAGAAAACTTGAGATGCTGAGCCAGATGCTGAGCTCCTGGAGAAGACAAAAGGGGATGGGGGATCTGACTGCATCCAGGTGAGTTTGTGATTCAGTGAAGGCTGTGTGGGTGATAGACAGAGGTGACACTGCCCCAAAGTGATCTGGAAATGCAGTGGGAACTGCTGAAGTGCAGCAGTCTAAGGCTTTGGGAGCATCCAGCTGCTCTCCCCACTGGCTGGGAGCTACCCAAGAGGTGCTGCAGGAGCTCCATGAATGGGCTGCTGCAGAAGAGAAGGAGAGTACTTAGAGCCCTGTTATATGCACCCCACTGGAAATCTAAGTGATCAGAGACTTTCTTGGTCCTGGTCTCTCTGAAAGGTTCAGTGTTGGCCTTGCCAAGGCCAGAGCTGTCTCTACATCTTACCAAGAAATTCCTGCCAAGATATTATTTGGCCAAAGTCCTGGAGGCAGGATAAATCAGTCTGGATTTGAAAACACCAGGCATGTGTGCTCAGACACACCCCACCAAGAGCAGCCATTCCTTATCTGCATCCACCTCTGCCAATCCCCCTTTGCTCAAGGTTGTCTCAGCCTTTACTCCTGCTCCTGGCTCAGCTCCCTTAGCTTCAAA
Organism: Pycnonotus jocosus; assembly: GCA_013400435.1. Classification (NCBI taxonomy): domain Eukaryota; kingdom Metazoa; phylum Chordata; class Aves; order Passeriformes; family Pycnonotidae; genus Pycnonotus; species Pycnonotus jocosus. The sequence continues at coordinate 3,980 of VWYP01001175.1, read as the reverse complement.
TTCCATTAGGCCTCAGTGGCATCCTCTCAGGGGGCTTTTGAGGAGAGTTGTGCCCCATTTCCACTCAACTAGGGAGCTCTGGCAAGTGACACAGCACTCAAGGAGTGAATGCAATAAAAATCACTCTTTTGTCCCTATAGCAAATGGCCTGGCAGCGGCAAGAATCAGCTCTCACATCCACAAATCACACGCAGCTCCTCGTGGGCTGGCTCTACCTTCTCTTTCTCCTGAACTGATTGTGCATCCCCAGGCCCACATTCCCTCCAGCTGAGGTCACTGGATATGAGACTCCCATCCCTGCTGGTGTGGATGGGAGAGTTACTCATTGCTGCTGTTGAGCAGCACAGGGAAACCCCGGGTGGGGTGGAAAATCCTGTACCTGCCAAGTTTTTCCCTGGAAATTCGATATGAAATGATCCATGGAACTGGTCCCGTGCCTGGCGCCTCTGACTCCACTCATCCCCTGGGCTGAATCCCAACTGTCTGTGCGTGATGCCACCAGCAAATGAGTGACAAGGGGCACAGGTCCAGCCATGCAGAATGAGAGAGGCGCTGGGGGAAGGCTGGAGGAGAGGAGTCCATCCGGGTGAGACGCATCGATTGCCTGTTATCTGATACATTATTCATAACCAACCTGGGCTGCAGCTCAGGAGAAAGTGGTGAGCACGCAGCTCTCCTTGGGAAATATGCCCGTGAGAGATGAAGAGCCCTGGGCTCCAGCTCATCAAACACCCTGCTAGGCAGTCACGACACACCAGCCTCCTTTTGGCTTTCTGTGCCCACATCCACTGGTGCTCATGGCACCAAAGCCTGGCCAGTGAGTCCCAGCACCCACTGTCACATTGTACCAGGGAGTGTTTCCATCCAGGATTGGTCTCTCTTTTCTTTGCTGGGACACCCCTGTCCTTGTCACAAACATATGTAACTCTACCTTGACCAGCAAGTTAAGGATGTTCTGCTTCCTAGCCTGGACATGAGCACAGCATTTGGCAGCAAGGGGTGTGGGCCCCATCTTACTTCCCCAGGGTGACATAATGGTGACAGAGAGGAAGACAGGGGCACACAATGAGGACATGGCTTCACGTTGGGTGTCATTCAGTGTAGAAGGCCCAGCCTGGATGGGTGCAGTCCCAGGGCTGTTCACATCTGGAAGCCTTTGGAGAGGATACTAAGGAAGAGACCTTCCTCCAAATGTCCAAGCAACCAATGCACCTGGAGAACCCATCCCTGGCCATCTGGGGTTTCTCTGGGAACCTGATCTTGTTCCAGTGGGGGGCAACATTCACATGGGCTTCAGGCCAGCTGTCCAGGGGAGCTGTGGTCAGGGCAGCAAGGCACAGTTGTGTGACAGCAGCATCACCCGTGGGACCTGCTCCCCATCACTGCAGGAATCCCTTGGAAGCAAGGCAGTTGCATGTTCCATGGGACAATCCACTCACTGTGGCACTTGGCATGATGCCACCACACTGCGGAGGGATTGTGGCTGGGAAGAGAGCTGGGGTGGGGTGTGTCAGGCTGGAAGTGCTCTGGCATTTGGGCTAGGGAGGGGTTCTAATGGGGAAAAATGAGGCTGTGAAGCATTAAGGACAGGCACACTCTACGCTTTGAGAGGTGCTTTTAGAGATGCCTAGCTCTGGGTTTTACACCCTTCTGCCCACAGCAGCA
>VWYP01001172.1:0-12194 GCA_013400435.1 Pycnonotus jocosus | reverse complement strand
AAAGAAAAGGAAAAAAAAAGCATAACTAGGCAAAGCAATTTCTCAATAAATGCCCCAAAACACGAGTTCCATGGGGGCTGAGCAGCAATTCACACCAGCACTGGCACCACATTTACCTGCACCTACTCACAGTTTTTAACAGCAGCAGTTAAAATAACGGAAAAACAAAATAATATTTCAGAATATTTAATTCAGACAGTGAAAAAAATGGCTTGTGATGGACAGAAAAAGCATCTTCAAATTCTTTCTATGCCACAACACACCAAACATCATCAAACAGTTCACCTTTGAGACATCAGGTTTCTTGATTTCACTGGGGATGATGCATCGTGGTCCTGTTTCTCCTGCAAACCCACACCTGAAGGAAAATGTTGAAAACCTGATTATTTGAAGTCATCATTTGAGCCCCTGGGCTTAGGGACCATCACAGAGTAATGAGTTAGGGAATTCTTATTGCAGAGAGGGGTTTTGCACACAGCTTTCCTATCCAGCCACTTGGAGATAAATGTAAAGACAGACTAAAAGACAAAGATTTTTGTATTTGTTTTTAATTGACTCCCTCAACAAAAGGATAAAAACAGCAGCAATCCCAAACCAAACTTTTAAAAAATCCACCTGGTCTTCCTCAAACACACAAGAACCATGGACTGAAGAAAGGAAATTAAAAGCAAAATGAATTCAAGGTTTATTTTAGTCTCAGTGCCTGATATTTGTTTCACCCCTGCCACTCCCAGTAACTACAAAATCTCAGAAGAAAACTACAATTTTCTGTAAAGCTGCTGGACTTGGAGCACTTTTAATGCAAGAAGTCAATTAATGTTTGATTTTGGTATTTGGGAACTATCAACGTGTTGGATCATTTCAGAAAAAAATAAAACTTGAAACAACCACAACTCAGAATTTAATTTTCTTCTTTTGCCTCATCTAATTCAGCTGCTATTACTTCTACGAGAATGAAGGCTGGAAACTGACCCTAAAAACACACTATTCAGGGAAAAACCATTTCCAAAGGAGAGTTTTATTGGCTAAACAATGTCCAAGGAATAAAAGCTCACAAGCACCCCAAACTCGGGAAAAGCTTCCAATTGGCCACACAACGTGAATCCACAAAAAGCCACTCATGGGAATCATGAAAGCTCTGTTAAATACTCTCATTTCCAGCTAATACAGCTGTTGGCCCACGAGATGAAATTACTAAAATAAATGGCGAGCATTCCTGCTTCAGCACTGGAGCTAAACCTTGTTTGATTCTAAAACACAACACTAAAAACCAAGGCTGTTCACTACCAGCTCCACACCACACAGATCAACTCAGAAAGGGGAAAACCACAATCATTATTCGAATAAAGGTTGGGATTGGAGGAGGACTTAAAACCCACCTAATTCCAACCCCCTGCCATAGGCAAGGACACCTTCCACTATCCCAGGTTGCTCCAAGCTACGTCCAGCTTGGCTTTGGACACTTCCAGGGATGCGGCAGCCGCAGCTTCTCTGGGCACCCCTTGTACCCTCACAACCAGGAATTTTCTCCCAATATCCCATCTAAGTCCGTCCTCTGGCACCGGGAAGCCATTCCCCCACGTCCTGTCACTCCAGCCCCTTTTCCAAAATCCCTCCCCAGCTCTCTTGGTGCCCCTTTAGCCACTGGAAGGGGCTCTAAGGTCTCCCTGGACCCTTCCCTTCTCCAGACCCGACACCCCCACATCCCGAGCGCAGTGCGGGGCACTCACTTGGTGAAGGCCTGGCCCAGGTCGATCACCACGGCGGTTTTCTCCCCGCCGCTGCCGAGCCCCTCGTACAGCGGCATCGCGGCGCGGCCTCCCTTTCTCCCCTTCTCCTTCCTCCCGTTCCCTTCCTTCTCCTTTTCCCTCCCGTTCCACCTCCCTCAGCCGCCGCTACACGGGGCCTTCCTACTCCCCGGCGCGCCGGGCTGTCCGGGGTGCCTGTTCGCCTCGCCGCCGCCCCGCCGCCTCTCCCAGCGCCGCGCCGCCGCTCCCGCTCCATTCTGCAGGGTTTCAGAGCGGCCCGGAGTGCTGCGGAGCCGGCGGCGGGCGCGGGAAGGGGAGGCTTCCCCACAGCTCCGGTCCGGCGGCAGCCGGGGCAGCCGCGGGGAGAAGAGCGGCGGTGCCATGGAGGGGCCTGAGGGGAGGAGCCTGAGGGGAGGAGCCTGAGGGGCGGGCCCTGAGGGGNCACTAAACCATGTCCCCAAGTGCAGCGTTCACATGGCTTTTAAATTCATCCAGGGATGGGGACTCCATCGATTCCCTGCACAGCCTGTGCTGGCACTCGACAGCCCTTTCTGGGAAGAAATTTTTCCCAACAGTCAACCAAAACTGGCCGTGGGACAACTTGAGGCTGTTTTCTCTTATCCTGCCACTGTTCCCTGGGAGCAGAGCTCGATCCCGGCTGTCCCCTCCTGTCAGGGAGTTGTGCAGAGTTCCCCCTGAGCCTCCTTTTCTCCAGGCTGAGCCCCTTTCCCAGCTCCCTCAGCCGCTCCTGGGGCTCCAGACCCTTCCCCAGCTCCATCCCCTTCTCTGGACACGCTCCAGCCCCTCAATGCCTTTTTTGTCCTGAGGGGCCTGGAGGTCCCTCAGCAGTGCCAGCACAGAGGGATGGACACTGCCCTGGTCCTGCTGTCACACCATGGCTGATACAGAAACAGCCACATTTAATGCAAAAAGCCATTTCCATGAGGTAAAATGCACAGCACCCTCAGGGTACAGCATCCTCCCTCTTGAGCAGAAATAAAACAACTCGGGGACTAAAAAAGCCACATCACTCCAGGAGTATGGTGGTTGGGAGTAGAAGACAGGAGCTCAAAATACAGTGAGGATGAAAATGATAAACACCATGGTGATAACAACCCGTGCAGGGCCAGGGGTTGAGCACAATGATCCTTGTGGATCCCTTTCAGTTCAGGACCTTCTAGGAATCCATCCTTTGCAGACTGGGCTGCCTGAGACAGGTGATCAGAGAGGCAGAAGATCAGCTGTGCCTAGCAATAAGAACCTGATCAATAAAAGGTGTTCTGATGAATATTGTTTGTGGTATGTGTCTCCTCGTGACTGGATCCCCTGGCTGGGAAAAGGGAATTTCTAACAGATTTTGGTCGGTGTAATGCATATTTGGGATCACCTGTGGAAGAGATTCTCCACTCCCAACAATCATCTTCTTCCCCTTCCCCACAACATCCACACCTGTAAATCCAGCTGTTCCTCAGGCAGTCATGATGTCCAGGAGCATGACTGTGGCCCTCTGCTCACACCCCCAAAAGATGAGTCCTGGGTGTTTATTTCAGCAAAGTGCACGAGACCCATTTCTTCTTCAGAGAAGCAAATTAAGCATTGAAAAAGCAATTAACTGGCGAGCTGGGTCTAGACATTTGCTAATTGCCAGACAGGCCAGGCTGTGAGCCTGAGGGTTTGTGCAGAGGAGGACAAGGGTGCTAATGAAGGCAGAGGGTTTCAGGGAAGGCTGTGGTGACACTCCTGTGCTCTGTTGTCACTGAACCCAGCCCCCCCTGACCTGGGAGCTGCTGCAGCAGCTTGTGGATGCTGTGCTTTTCGCCGTGCTTTCCACCCTGCAGCAGAGCTGTTTGTCCCACATCCACACTTTCTATTTGCAGCCCCTGAAGGTGGAGGCATGTGAGGGTTGGATGATGAGTGGGAGTGATGTGAGACACCAAAAGCTGTCGCTGCCACCATCTGCTGTGTCGCCTGGGCCAGCCCCCACAGCAGCCCATGGGCTATCAGCTCTGCACAAATGCTTTCTCTGCTGCTCCTGTCACAGCCTTGTCATGTTCTCCCCTTCTGGTCACCCTAAAGTCACCAAGGTGACAAAGCAGGGTCAAGAGGCAGCACTGAGAAAAGAATGTCCTGGTGTATGTGGAGCAGAAGTGCAGACTGGGGGAACAGAAGAAGATGGAAGCATTTAAGCCCTTTGAGGCCATTTCACTCTTGTCCTGTCTTGTTCCCTGGAGTGGAGCCCGATCCCCCCTGGTTGTCATCTCCTGCAGGGCCAGCAAGTTCCCCCTGAACCTCCTTTTCTCCAGGCTCAGCCGTTCCTGGTGCTCCAGACCTTTCCCCAGCTCCAAGACCATCTCTGGATGCACTCCAGCCCCTCAATGCCTTTCTTGTCCTGAAGGGCCGAAAACTGCCTCCAGGAAATGGCTCCTTCCAGGAACATCCTGGAAGGGCTCTTGGAGGACACACAAGGGATCCAGGCAGAGCAGAGGGAATGCAGGAAGGGTGTGAAGAAGGGGAATATTGCAGTGACTCCTCTGAAAGCCCTTTTCAACCCTCATAAATCCCTGCTCTCTCTCCTCCAGGCACCATCCCACAGCTCCATGAGCCCAGGCACTCTTGAAACAACCCATCACCAGCTTCCCATCCTCCCCTAGGAGAGGAAAACTGAGGAGCAGGGACAAGGCTGTAGTGGTGATGTGAGATACAGAAACAGTGATGGAACCAGCACACACCCAGTGAATTCTGGAGGAGGAGGGATCATTGCCAAGGCAGCAGTGGAGGATGCCGACACATGAAAAAATAAATAAACTAAACCCTACAGTGATTAAACATTGTGACACCGAGTTCCACTTGCCTTATGATTCTGTGTGGTTTTATGTTTTTAATGGCTTTTTAAATTATTTTTTTATGGTTAGTATTTTATGGCCTTCCAGAACATAGAAATGTAGCTGAACTTTAAAGGATATGCAAACAACGAGGCATGGAAATATGTTCAAATGTCATTTCCACAACAGAACCTTAACTCTGCCATGTTTGAGCAATTCCCCAGTGCACCAAGAATATGCACTCAGTGGTAATTACACCTGACTGAGATGGGAATTATATTCAAGAAACTTTTCTGTATTTGGTTTTTCTGTCATGGAAACAATCCCAGAATTTCCCAAGTGCTCCTGGGGAGATTCTGTTCAGACACAAGGTAAATTTTTCACAATGAGCCATCGGAATAATCTCCCCAGGGAAGTGGTGAATCCCTCAACTTTGGACACTTTAAGATTCAGCTGCACAGGGTGCTGGACCATGTTGTTTCAACTGCGATTTTGCCAAGAAGAGTTGTGTCAGATAATCCTTGAGATCCTTTCCAACCTGGTATTCCATGATTCTGAGATAAATTACCACCTGGAGTGCTGTTTGCCCTCGCTGTTCAGGGACAGCACAGGCAAGCTGTGCAGTCACTGTGCCTGGTGAGAATGTGCTCTCACTGGAGTGTGAATATTCTGCCTCTCAAATTCTGTAAAATCCTCCTGAGTATCTCTGTCATAGGGGTCTTTTAAAGACATAATATACAGTACTTAATGTTGTTGCTCTTGAAATACTTTAGGTCCAAAAATTGGAGTAATTTGGATAATATATGATTAAAGTCTAAGCGTGATGTTTGCATGATCTGTTTTCATCCCCAGACCCCACCCATTTATGACATCTTACCATGCTGTAATTACATATTTACAGCACTATGCTTATGTTTTTAATATAATGCTTTATGTAAAATGACTGCTTAGATATTTTTTGCAAAAAATCAGGGGCCCTGCTTGAAATCCACAGCCTATGGCCTCCTCCTGAATGTATTATCCCTGGGTTAGGAATGATCAGAGTTTCCTGCTAATCACATCACCATCTTTATAGTCCATTGGAAATCTCCTCTTAAATTACGTTAATCAATCACAGTTAACACGACTTCTGAAATGCAAGCTGCAGCTTAAAAGTGGCTTAATTTAATGGATGGGCTTTTCAGAGTTATTGATAATAGGAGCCAGAGAGTTAGAGATGTGCCAGGGTTTCATAACAAAATTCATCCACGCCGGGCGGGTTTAATCAAGGAAGCTGCTTGCATAATGCGAAGAGCACTCGCTCTCCCCCGAATATGTGACTGTTGAGGAAACAGATGGTGATGCTAACCCAAAAGAATCAGGCTATAAATACATTCAGGATAACAATATAAATGGAGATAATTATTCACAGTCTAAGGAGACGGTGGGACAATTAAGCCAGCTCATAAGTAGAATGTCCAGCAGAGTGAAAAGCAGGATTTCCATAACATAATAAGAAATTATTCCCTGAGTGCAGCCAGTTCATGAAAGTCTTGGGAGCAGGGCTATCTCTGACAGGCAAAGAAGAGGTCGCATAAGGACATAAAATTACAAGAAATTAACAGTAGCCTATTGAAATCAGTGAAAACTCTTATATCATAAAATGAAAGAATGGTCTGGGTTGGAAGGGAGCTTAAAACTCATTTAATTCAACTCCCTGCCCTGTGTAGGGACACCTTCCACTATCCCAGGTTGCTCCAAGCTCCATCCAACCTGGAACATTGCCAGGGATCCACGGCCAGCCACAGCTTCTCTGGGCACCCTGTGCCAGGGCTTCCCCATCCTCACAGCCAGGAATTTCTTCCTAATAACCAATCTAAACCTACACTCTTTCAGTCTGAAGCCATTCCCCCTTGTCCCGTCACTCCAGACCCTTGTAAAAAGTCCTTCTCCAACTTTCTCTCAGCTGCCTTGGAGCAGTGGAAGGCCACAATTAGGTCACCCCGAAACCTTCTCCTTTCTTTTCTGCCTGAGCAATCTCAGCCCTTCCTCACAGCAGAGCTGCTCCATCCCTCTGCTCATCTCGGTGGCCTCCTCTGGACTCGCTCCAGCAAAACAAAATTTGTAGCACAGTTCTTTTTGCCTAATGCAGTCCTTTTTCCTCTCCTCCCTTTTTCAGGATTGGTATTCAAGCCACTGGCAGAAGAAAGCCCCTTTCGGGTGTCCTGTTGTCATTGTCACAGCGCAGCGCTGCGCTCTGCTCCACGCTGCTGCTGCCTCGAGGTGGCAGCTGCAGAACCCGCCCGGCGGGTTAAAAAGGGAACGTTTTTCATTAAGAAAATCACTTTTCTGTACTCGCCCCGAAACAGGCAGCTCTCGGCTGAATTAATCCCCGCGGAGCACTTGCAAACATTGCAAACATAAAGGAATGTGTCCTGCAGCACAAACACTGCGTGGCTACGGCACGGAACCAGCACACCCAGCTAATACTCTGCTGCCTTGGAAGCCAAAAATGCCTGCCTGGACCCCTGCAGAGACTGGGATTTCAGCTGGATCCAGGCAGATTTCAACAGCAGAGCATTATTATTTTTAATTGGTCATAAAATTAACACTCTTTTGTGTCCCTGCATTGGCTGGCTTAGTCTGTGTACTCGCTTCTAGGTGTCCCTAATCTCTGCAGGGTAACTGAGGCACGGACCCATCCCTTCCTCACAAAATCAGGGAATTGCATGCTTAGGGCCAGCTTTAGACCTTCTGGAGATCATAGAGTGCTTCCTCACCTTTTCCCAGCACACAGATTCAAGGAGATCCACGTATCAGCTCTCTAAAGAGAGAAAAAAGAGGAAAGCTCCTTGCTTGGGGTTCTGCTAACAGCTGGATCTGGTTCCTGCTGACAAATTTTGGCTTAATTGATTTGAATGTTTCCAAAACAAAAATGTGTATTTCCCTGCTCTTAACCATACTCAAGGGAAAAAAAATGAAAACACTGGTGGTGTCTGGAGCATTGCTGTTTCACTCTAAAACGCAGTGCTCCTCCCACCCAGGCATCCCAATTCCATGTGTTATCCATGAGAAAGACCCCGAAAGTCTCTGTGGTGGGGTCTTTCAGCCCTCCTTGCTATTTTAGAAAGGGAGGGATGGATTGGCAGTACTGACACTGCACTTCTTTAAAACCTGTGGATTTGGTGGTTTAGTTTAACCCCAGGTTTTGAAAAGCAAAAGAAAGCTGCAGTTTCTAAAGTCCCTCTGGGTTTTATGTGTGTGAACAGCCATGTTTCAGGTGATGCAGGTTGCACTCAGTGATCTTGGAGATCTGTGTCTGATTCTCTGTTCCTGTGAATTTGTGAAGCTGAGGGTTTTATGTCAGAGCAGGGCTTAGGGTCAGCCTGCTTTGGGGTGGTGGGTCCAGTGCCTTTTTTATTGTCAGCATAATTTTGTAGTGGAGTTTGTAGGATGGGTGGGAAAATATCCAAGGGAACTGACAGATGGTTCGTGTTTTAGCTGAGACTCCAATATGCACGTGGAGGGCTTCCTTAGCACTTTATCTCTGGGAAAATTGTAGTATGTGGTGCACCTTGGCATTAACTGCATCGATTTTGTTGAAGGAGATGAGGAAGAGCGAGGGTTGTGCAGTGATTCCATTATGGATGTGAGCATTGGTGCTCCCGGGCTGCATTCCCAGAGCAACTGCAACAGATTCCAGTGATCTTGGGCCAGTCAGCAGAAGCCTGGTTCTACCCTGAAGAGTGAGTGTGTAAAAATGGCATTTCCTACTCAGCAGATCTGAGCTCTGTGTGCTCTCCAAGTCACATCTGCTGACTTTAGTGACAAAAATAAGTTCTTATGGCTTTCCTGCTCTGTGAGCACTTCAGAAACACGAGAGCTGGGAAGCAAAAGCTGGATCCCGTGCCTCCTTGTGGGATTGATTATTGTAAATTCCAGCCAGCAGTGGGGCTGCACTGGCATCACTTGGCCTTGCCCACCTTTCCTGTTAATGCCAGCAGTGAGATACATGGAAGAAAGGAATCCAAGTTGATCCTCCTGACGGAGTTTTAATTGCAGTTGACATTTATTGGGTTTGCAGTTGGAGGGAGAAGAAATCTGTTCATCCATAACACGGCTACATTCAAAGTAATTCATTGGTCACAAACTTTTTCAAAGTGGAGTTGTTTTAAACAAACTTCCCTCTCTGTGGCAGGGGATACTGTTCTCACTTTCCCTGAATTACTCATGGTTACTCCATTCCAGTGACTGCTGTTTAGTAGGAAGAGAGGGCCCCCTTAAAACAGATGCTACCAGCTGGTGTAAAGGTGAGTCTTGTGATGGAGATGTGCACTGATTTGTGTGCTGGATGTCCCCAATATTCAATTTGGGAAAGTCATTCAGCAGCAAAATTAACGGTAACTATTTTAAACTTGCCTTTACCTTCTGTGGCATGTCCTGACACACTTAGGATAGCTGATACATCTCCTCCCAGGTGCCAGGAGTAGCAGCATAAGGTGCAGCATTCTGCTGTCAGGACAATGATTTTTTAGTTCATTCTATACAGGCAAAATGTATCTTCATATAAATTTTTATGTGACCTAGTCTCTTAATTAGGACGTGCTATTGGTACTTTTTGGGTTCTGCAATAAGGCTGTGACAGCAATATCACCTGTGAAAGAAATCTGATGTCTCATTACTTTGTACAACAGAGCTGGCTGCTATAATAATACACAGATTTTAGAAGAGGCTCTTACAAAAATTAGGTATTGTTATTTTACAGAAGAAGTGGAGGCTGAGAGCAGTGAAATTCAGTTTTGAAAGCCCTCTAGAAAGGCAGAGCTGGGAATGGGACTCGAGTCCCGCTGTTTCCCAGCTATGCTACCCGCATGGAAGAATGAGTCTGCTTACGAATTTAGTGTCTGAATTCACCTCAGGTGAGAAGTTCTGAAGGACAAGACCAATGGAGGATTGTACTGAAATGTCTCAACCCACAGCAAGGGTAAGAGGGGAGAGGAATGGATGTTTCTTAACTTGCTGTAGAAGTGGGGCCAGTTTTGCTTGGTTACAGGTATGCTCCATGGCATACCCATCTGAGTTAAAAATCAGTATTTCCAACTAATAAACCATAGAAAGGAATAACAAAAGAATGCTCTCTGGTGATTTCTGATTCCTGCCTCTTTCATCATGCCTCTTTCTTTCAGTCTGCAGATATTTTTGTTGATAACGCAGAAGCCTCTGATTTTGGCAGGTTATGCGGGGTAGAGAAACTTGCAGCGTACAGGGAATGTGCAATTTTAGGCAGGGAAAAAACACCCCAGATAAAAAAAACCCAGCTATTTTGGTTCCAGTGCTTAGAAGTGAAATATTTAACCTTGAGAGGACACGGTGCCAATCTGGGTTTGGAGTTGATGGCAAGGGGGAAGTGAAAAGCTCTCCAGTCTATTAAGTGCTCTGCATCCTTGGAGAAAACTAAATCATCCTTTACACATACTATACATTTTAAGTAACTTTCCCAATAACTGTAAAGGTTAGATAGAAATGGGATTGAAAACACTATCATAGAATCACAGAGTGGTTTGTGCTGGAAGGATCCTTAAAAATCATCTTGTTCCAACCCCCTGCCATGGGCAGGGACACTTTCCACTGGAAGATCCCTTGTTCTGAATCCTAGGCCAGCTGTTAAAGGGGGGAATTGTGCACCTGCTGAAGCCCAGCTCCTGAACTTATCCCTGAGGGCTGTGATTTCTGCGGGAGTGGTCCCTGTTTTCCTGCCCCTTTTCCCTCACAGCAATGACTGAACAGCTTGGGAATCAATCTCAGACCCACCACAAGGCGCAGTGCTGCTCTTGAGAATTGATTTTGGTCTCCCGGAAAATCTGGCTGCACCATTAACTTGGGAGGTGGCACCTCCTGCATGGCTGAACCACCCCCTGTCCTCAGCCAGAGCCCTTGGCCAAAATGAATTGGCCAAGACAGAAGTTGAACCTGTGAAGTGTTTTGAATCCCTAATCTGGGAGTTAATGGTGTTTAAAATGGCATGAAAAATGCAGCCCTTACCTCTTCCTTCCCTCCCACCCCATCTCCCCTAGAGGAGAGAGGAAACACCCTTTGTTTTCACATATTTGGATTTTATTTACGAAGATGCCACAGCACTAGAAATATTGATTAATGAATCATTTCCCCAGATTTTACAGTTCAGAGAGACAAAGCCAGAAGAAACTTTTCCCATTATTTTGAGTGACTATTTCCTCTCCCAAGCCTAACTCTGAAGTTCTTTCTGATGCCTTTTGTCACTGGCTGTCTTTATTGCTGATACAGGCACTCTGACACTTTATTTTCAACTCATGCAGGGGTTAGCAATATTTCCCTGAAAAAAACTGCCCTAACTCGCAACAAATCTGTCTTTTGAAAGTTTTAATACTGGATGCACAGTGCTACAACCAAATGAATTGGGTAGGATCCAGTTTGGTTGAAATCCAGCAGAAAACACACTGTTTCTCTAAAATTAAACAGGTAAAACTTTGGGGTGTGTTTAGAGGCACAAAGAGAGCTAATCATTAATATAAATGTTATTGCCAGTAGCACAGCAAACAGAAAAAATAATGAACATCTTGTTGATAAGGAATACCTCATTATCTTCCACCAGTTATATTGTTTATTTAAGGAGCTGAGTGACCTGCACCAGCAGGTTACACCTCGCTTTGTTTGGGAAAAAAAAAAAAAGTTTATTTTGTAGTTTGTTATCATAACTGGATGATTCACTGATTTATTTTGTGTGGTAGAGCATATTTATTAGGAAGCCAAGATTTTAACTCACCTCTCCTCTCTCTAGTTCTTCCTAGCAATTCCACGTCACAAAATCCCCCTCCCAATGAATGCCTTCTAGTGAGAGATCTTTATTTTTGGTCTCTCCTCACCTGTCCCTGCCCAGCTCAAACACCTTGCACCTGCTGCAGCCCAAATGAGTCAGTGCCCGAGGGGGTGTATAAAACCCTCTGTGTGCAGCAGGGACCTTGTCCTGCCCCTGACACTGGCCTTGAGGGAGCAAGAGGAAGCTGAACCACTCTCATCTTTTGGGTTTGGAGTCAAGGTATGCACTCCTGAGCTGCTCTTTGGCAAAGCGAATTGATGTGTGAGCCAGGACCTGATGGCCTGAAGCTTTTCTTGCCTTGTTAGTTATGGGGTTTTATTGAAAGAAAAAAAAAAGGTGGATGGAGGAAAGCACAAGGAAAGCTGTTTACCTTTCTCTGTACTGGCCAAATAGCTGCTTAAAACAAAGCATCAAAAAAAAAAAAAAAAAAGGGAAATTGAATGAAGCTCTTCTAATTCAGGTGTTGTTATTTAAGAAGTTGCTCTCCTTTGCAGAGGGAATGTTAGGGGAAGGTGACCTCTGCGGCTGAAAACACTGGAGGAAAACCCGTAATAGATGGAAAACTACTCAAGGGTGCCTTAGGCCTTGTTTTTACAGCTCCTCGGGTCAGGCGCTGAGGAAGAGTTGGGCTCGGGGGCCGAGCGCTCGGATGCTCAAACTTCCCTTTGCAGAAGGAGCAAACGCGGCTGCGGGCGGCCTCTCCCGGGGGCTGCTGCGGGTGCCGGCGAGCACGAAGCCCACCGGAGGCAGGCGGGGGCCGGCGGTCGGGCGGAGCGGGCCAGCCCCCGA